>LPNX010079085.1:157824-166571 GCA_001517045.1 Pseudotsuga menziesii | reverse complement strand
AGGTATGATATTGCATTTCTTGTATTAATGGAACCTGCATATTGGGTTGTAGAGAGTTTTTTAGGCAATAACTTTACAATATTTCTGTTGTTTTTGTGGCCTTCATTTATTTTGGAAGATAATTAAAAATTTTGTTTTTTATAGCCGACATAACATTGTGTAACGTAACATTGTGTAACGTTACGTAACGTTACAACGTTACGTAACGCTACAACGTTACGTAACGTTACAAGATCTCCCCCATACTGGGCTGTAGAGAGCCTCTCTGCTCAAAAATAAATTTTCTAATAGGCCAAAATAAATGTAGGCCACAAAAACAATCTACGATGGAGATTGGAGTTGAGAATCTTTTCAAGAAAAGAAGCCGATTCCACACTATCCCACACTCCAATCCCTATTATATTCGTACCCTCCAGAGAATCATAGGAGGAGTAGGATAGAATGCCTTTCAGCCCAGCGTAGTATGACTTTGAGTATGGCGAGGCGGCAGTATCAAAGCACATCCCGTTTCTTCCAGCTGGATATGTACATTCTGCTCAGGCTCACGCCTGCTGAGCTCCTGTGAACTCTACCGTAACCAGCCGAGTCCACTATTTTCACGGCACAACCTATCCCCTTTGTGAAAGCCGCTGCCTGATCACACAGAACAAAATCGATGGGCATGATGATAATTAGCTGTGCCCTAATTGTTTTTCGATCGCTTGAAAGGAAAACTAAACCCTAACTAATACCTCTGGCAGATTTAACATCGTTATATTATCGCTATCGGATTCCCCATTCGACACTGCAAAGATTGCGGCCTGCCCACAAAGATGATCTTGATATAGGAGAAATAAAAAAATATAGAAATGAGATCCAGATATCATGCATACATACATACCCACGAATGCCTAAGGTTTTTTATAATAGCCACATTTATATGAGTTCTTTTCTCCAGGACAGCGGCCACTCTGGCCACGTGGGCGATTGCATCACGAATGTGGCAGCCATTCTAAGGCTTATAGATACCGAATGAAACCCACTTTAAGCTTTGGCTTTGTTGTGGTTGAATAGATTACCGAATGAAACCCACACTAATCAGCCACAGCAAAGCGACAGGTTAAGGTGGGCTTCATTCCATATCTATCTATGAGCCTCAGGACGGCTGCGACATTCGTGATGCAATCGCACACACGGCCGGAGTGGCCGCTGTCCTGGAGACAAAAAAAAGTAATAATAAATATCAATGTGACTATTATCAAGTATGTATGCATATCTCGATCTCATTTCTATATTTTTTTTATTTTTCTTAAGATCATCTGTATGGGCAGGCCGCAATCTTTGCAATGTGGAATGCAGAATCGGATAGCCATAATATAACGATGTTAAATCTGCGAGAGTTATTAGTTAGGGTTTCATTTTCCTATCCGGCGCATTATTATAAAGTAGTCGAAAAACAGTTAGGGCACAGATAATTATCATCCTGCCCATTGATTTTGTTCTGTGATCAGGCAGCGGCGTTCACAAAGCGGATAGATTGCGCCGTGAAAATTGTGGACTTTCGGTTGGTTTCGGCACAGCTCACAGGAGATCAGCATAGGCGTTCCCTTTGCGCAGTTGTCGCTAAGCGACATTGTGAGCCTGCGCAGAATATATACACATCGAGCTCGAATAAACATGATTTGTTTTCATATTGCTGCCTCGCCATACTGAAGTCATATTACGTTGGGCTGAAGGGCATATTATCCTACTCCTTCTATGACTCCATGGACGGTACAAAGATAATAGGTATAGGAGTGTGGGATAGCGTGAAATAGGCTTCTTTACTGGAAATAAATCCTAACTCCAATCCGGCGTTACCCTTCTGGAAAGATCTGGGAGCCAAGAAGATCAAATACAACCTTTGTCAGGTCCTACCGTCTACGTCAGCTGCCAGACTCCCTGCCTCTAGAATTCCAGGCCATGCTTTCCAATATAATAACTTAATTAATTCCGGTAGCTCCAATATTGGTTGGTGATATTTGTGAAATGCAGCATGCGACACACAAAAACTTTTGGAGAAAGCTCAAACACGAATCATGGTTGGTTGCTGGTTAATTCTGGATGGGCTAGAAGAAGTAAGGGTTAATGGGGTTTAGCTTCCATTTAAATGTCTACGAGTGCAAGGAGTTTTGGTAGTGGAGCGCAAGGAAGATCATAATAGTTTTAAAATTTTCTTAGGAGTCTTACCTAGTGTAGAGACTATGTATCCATTGCATATAACCTAGTGCAGAGACTATATATCCATTGCATATCAAGAAATGTATTAATTTTGTGAACTAAGTAGTTGTATATGTTATTTGCGTTAACACTCATGGTAAGTAATCTATATGCAAATCCATTCCTTTGCTGCCCGTTCAGACCCGTTCAGACAAGTAATAGATTCTGGGAGAACCTTGGTAATGCATATGGAAGGGGTGGTGAAAAGGCTGGTAAGGTAAACTTCCTTTATGACATATTGGGAAGCAACAAGGTGTAGCTTCCATGCTAATGGACCAAGTTTTGGGGCTCATACTCATAATTTAGGTCGGAATTAGAGAGATAGAGTTGGTTGTTAGGTCGGAATTAGAGAGATAGAGTTTGGTCTCTCCAAGATGCAGATGGCAGTTGTTTTGAAGATGAGGCAGCTCTTAAGGACCTGGGAAAGGCACACTTTGCTAGTATATTTAAGGATGATGGTGGCACATGTTTGGTTCAACAATTTAGGGTTGTCTTGCTATATACTAGGATGATTCATACTGAGCACATATCGATCCTTACCTGCCCTGTCACCATAAAGGAGATTGAACTCTCTTTGAAGTCATTTAAAAAAGACCGGAGCCCTAGTCCGGATGGATGGCCTGTAGAGTTCTACCTGCACTACTTCGATCTCTTGGGCCAAGAGTTATTATCTGCTGTAGATTCGACTAGGGTTTTTGGTTTTATTCCTCCATCCTTGAACACGACCTTCCTTGCACTCATTCCTAAAATGGATAAGCCTCGGACTTTTGCAGATTTCAGGCCCATCTCATTATGTAATCTTCTGTATAAGCTGATAGCAAAGGTCATTGCCAGCAAGATTAAGCCCTTCTTGGACTCTGGTATCTCTCAAGTACAAGTTGGCTTCCTTAAAAACTGACAGATCACTGAGCCTATTGGAATTGTCCAATAGATACTTCACTCTATTAAATCGAAAAATATCTGTGCCTTCATTCTCAAATTGGATCTTATCAAGGCTTTTGACTGTGTGAATTGGACCTTTATCCGGCTCATCTTGATCCAAATCGGGGTTACCACTTCTAATTGTCAATTGGATTATGGGCTGTCTCACCTTTGTGAATTTTGTGGTCCTGATAAATGGGACCCCCTCGAAATTTTTCACTGCATCTCGTGGCATTCGACAAGGTTGTCCTTTGTCCCCCCTTCTCTTTATCCTTGTCATTGAAGGCCTTAGCCTCCTTATCTCAGATGCCAGGAAAAATGGTCTTATTCATGGCATTCATATTTCATCCTCTCTTGCCCTTACCCATCTCCTTTTTGTGGATGATGTGATCCTTATGGGTATTGGTACACTTCTGGAGTGGGTTGCTTTTGATGTTATCCCGGAGACTTTTTGTAAGGCATCGGGAATGAGAATCAGTATTGATAAATCTTGCTTCCTATATAATAATATTGATACTGTCAATTTCTTAGATATTGCCAGGGTTCTTCCTTATCGGATGGAGCTGATTCATACTGGGTTCAAATACCTTGGTTTCTTCCTTAAGCCTCTTGGTTACAGGGTCTGCGATTGGACTTGGCTAGTTCGGAAATTTGAAAAGAGAATCTGTAATTAAACCCACAAGCTTCTGTCCCACTGGGGAAGGTTGATCCTTGTTCAATCAGTTCTCTCCAACATTCCGGTGTATTGGATGGGATTAGCTCCTATCCCAGCCTATATTCTGCACAAGCTCAGGAGCATTATGTTTGCCTTTCTATGGGGTTCCTCTGTAAATCATAGAAGATATCATTTGGTGAGTTGGCAGGACCTCTCATGGCCTAAGGAATATGAAGGATGGGGAATAAAAAATCTTCAGTTGTTTACCATATCCCCTTAAAAATCTATGGATGGCTCTGTTAAAGGATGGCTTATGGCATCGTGTTCATATATCTAACTATTTGAAAAACCTCTCTGTGATTGATTGGCTCAGGCACAAGAGGTTCAACACACATAGAGTATCCATCATATGGAGAGGTTTTTTACACACCCTTCCTTGGCTGGGTAGTCACTTGGCTTGCAGGTGGGGGACGGTAAAGACATTTTGATTGGAGTGGACCCAATCATTGGTACTCATACCTCTTATATCTTCCCTGAAGAGCTGAGATTGTACCTAGAGGACTTGGATATTAGAACTCTCTCACATGCTCATAACATACTACCTAATGCACAACACTATTGGTATATGGATAATGAATTGGGCTTAGGAGGATCATTGAAAGATGTCTGGAATGCTTATACTAAGGGTTTGATAAGTGGAGGCATTCATCTCTCTTCACTAGCTGACTCCCTTGTATGGGATTTCAACAAAAATGAGGGAACTATTTCTGCAAAATATGCTTATGAATGTATTGTTAATTCTTTCTCTCCTCCAGTCGGCACTCATATCGACTCTTTATTATGGCACAGTGCTCTCCCACGTAAAATTGGCTGCTTCATATGGTTGGTTATCAGGAACAAAATACTCACTTGGGATAACCTTCAGAAAAGGGGATGGTCAGGTCCTGGCATTTGTGCACTGTGATGTTCAGATGAAGAGACCATTGCACATTTGTTCTCAAAATGCATTGTTTGGAGAACTGTTCTTGACCACATCTGCGATCAGTTCTAGCTACCTTATAATCCTATCTTGGATTCTCTCTCCTCATTTGTAAGGAATTGGGCAGGCAAATTTCCTAGGAATCCATCTCTTAGTCATATTCCATTTCATATGATGTGGATTATCTGGAAAGCTCAGAATTTAGCCATTTTTGAAGGAAAAAAGAGGAATCTTTACAGCATCGTCCACCAAATTACATACTTTGTCTAGACTTATTCTACTCAGCTTGTCAAAGATAAAAAATGCAAGAAGATAGGGAATCCTCCCTTTATGTTCTTCCCTTGTGGATTTTTCGACGGGGCCTCTAACAACAAGGTAGCAGGTGTGGGATACTGCTTATATTTGAATAAGTCTCATCATTTTGAGTTCGTGCTGGGGGTCGGATATGGAACCAATACCAAAGTAGAATTACTCATCCTTTGGGCTCTTCTGCTTTCTTCCCAAATGATGGGGATCCCCTTATCCCACATATTCGATGACTCACAAGTCATCATTAATTGGGCAAAGGGATCGGCTGCTCTCTCCCCTCCAGATCTCTTTCACTGGTGCAGGGAGACAAAAAAGCTAATATCTATCTTTTTGGATATGTTGTTCACCCACATCTACCGAGAGCACAATCGTATTGCTGACCGTCTCTCTAAAATTGCCCTCTCTTTTTCTCCTGGTACTGGCTGTTTCTTAGAATTTATGGAGGACCAATTGGTCTCTCATGATTACTTTCAGCTCTTTTGAGCATGGACATGGGAGCTTACTCCTCTATTTGATTTGTAGTTTTGCTGCTCACTGAGCGGCCTCTTTTAGATTGTTGATTAGATTCCTTTGGTTCTCGGTAGATGAGGCTAATGCAACTGATCTCTTTATTGATGAGACAGTTATTCTGATGGGATCCTACATTCTTTTGTATAGCCTTTCCCCCTGGCAGCGTCTCAAGGAGATTTATTGACTTATGAGCTGTATTCTACTGAATTGTAACCCACTTCTGGGATGGCAGGATTGAGGCCCTTTGATTCTTAATAAGAATAACAAGGACATGCTTTTTTCTTCTTGAAAAAAAAAAGAGTTGGTTGTGTTAATGGGAAAGGTATTACACAAAATAAACAGAAAAAAACTTTAGAGTAGTTTAAGTTATTTTTTTGGTGACTGTTTATCTTTTTAAATTGTTATTTAAAGTTATTTCATTTCATTGGTGTTTCTAGTTATCTCACCTCGGGGTATCTTTAGGTACTTTGTTGATTGAATTGTAGCTTTTTAATTATTTAATAAAATCTAAACATACATTTAACAAAACAGGATTTTGGGTATCTCTCCTTTGTTATGTGTGTAGAGATTCAAATATTGTTGTTTTTTATTATTTTATCTCAGTTTTGTAAGTTTATTGCTACAAGGGTTTTTAATATGAGTGAGTTTTAATGAGCATTTTGTTATGAATTTTGTGTTTCATTGAGTTTCTTTGAAATTTCTAAGATAATGGTACTAAGTGTACTTATGAGTGTATACTAGACAAGTTAAAACTCTCCTATTTAAATTGGATGTTAGAATATTTACCTTTGTTCTTAGAGTTATTTAGGTTAAGGGTATCCCTCCTTTGTTATGTGTTTAAAGTTTCAATTGATGGTTCTAGTTGTTTCACTTAAGTTTTGCAAGTTTATTTCCAAAAGGGTTTTCAATAGATGTGTCTTTCTAATGCATTTTGTTGTGATTATTGTGTCATCAATTTTGTTTGAAATTCATAATATAATGGTACTAGCTAGTAAGTATGCTTTTGGGTGCATACTAGACAATTGGAAATTCTCCTCATTAAGTTGGATGTTGAGAGATTTACTCTATGTTCTATGTAATTTTGGAAGGTGGATGTTATGATTTTATATGGTGGGTACTCTTTTAAAGGAATTGTAAAAATTAGATTGTTTATTCAATGACAATATGGTTAATGATCAGAAGGGTCTCAGAAGAAACCTAGTTTGAATTGTTACTCTTGACCATACACAATATTGAACTAGACTTGTAAATACTGGTTTTTGAAATGAGTTCATATGAATTTGATTGTGGATATTTTCACAGTGGTATGACATAGTGAAAACCTTCATATGAAAATGAGTTCATGTGAAGGTACATACTTCACTATCTAATAAATTCATAGAAATTCTCATGATCCATATATGATATCTATATGAAGACTATATTGTAAGAGAATGCACCATAAAATAAAGGAAATAATTTTTTAATGAACTGTTATGCTTGTGGTTTTATCATGTCATGCTAGAATGATAGGTCTTGTTTAACAAGTGTTGCATATCTTCCCTTAATTTTTCTTATATTTTTATTTGTGTTTTTATTGCGATGATTAGATTTATGGTGGATTTCTATGCTTGTTGTTTTCATCTTGTTTTACAAGATAATGTAAGGTTTTGTTTAATAATTGCTTCAAATATTCAACTTAATCAAGCATTATTTCAATTCTCATATACTTTTATAATCAATTCTATGCAAGATAATGTAAGGTGTTGTTTAATAATTGCTTCAAATATTCAACTTAGTCAAGCATTATTTCAATTCTCATATACTTTTATAATCAATTCTATTGTTCATTTTTGAAGGAGGGTACAATTACATTGTTGTTACCCCTTAGTTATATCTAATATACATAAGTTAAGGGTGTGTGCAAGAAGTTGAGGGTCTCTTTTGGCGCGTTAGATGCAATACAAAATTGAAAAAATAGACATCCATCAACTTGCATGGAAATTTTGAGACACTTACACAATGAATCTTGCGATCAGTTAAAAACAAGAAATGTAGGAAATTGAATGAACTTTCCAAATATATAATTTTTTCTATTGAAAATGTTGTTAACTATATAAAGTTAGATATTTTTTAACGGGAACTTTTTATTTTTGGGACAAATTATAAGGTATATGTTTTTGTGGGTGTAACGTCTGAGTGTCTAAATGATGGAATAAACTTACGAAAACGGGTATACATATAGAGAACATATAGGACTAGTGCACGGATATTTTTCCAATAATAAAAATAATATTTTTAAATTTGTTTTTAATTATCTAAGAGATCAAACCTCGAAAATGGTATGTCAATTGTGGGTGCAGCATTTAATGCAATTACTTGGAAGTGGGTTTTTTATAGCATGTAGAGGTTGGTGTTCTTTAGTGCACCATACAATTTTTTTTAAATGGTTGAGAAACGAAAGAGATATGGAAAAAACACTAATAGTGTGTTTTTTGAGTCGAGGAGTGATGACAGAAGATAAATAAGAAAAAAATAGAAAAAATTATGTATTCTTGTTAAAATTTACATATTTAGAATCTACAAAAAAAAAAACCATATCTGTTTCTAAAATCTCATAAAAAATGGAGGCGTGTAGCATAATCAGACGTACCGCTAAACACGAGCATATTGGAAATTTGGATATAATGCTAAATTAGACATGGTTTATCATACTGCAAGGCATAGGCATGTTGAATCCAAATTAAAGTACAAAGCAGACACATAGGCATAGGAATTCCATGAAAGCATGGGTGGAGGCTCGGCCTTGTCATTTGGTGGGAATTTCTTTTTTAATTTAACAAATATGCGAGCACAATTTAGTAAATCCAAATGTGTGTGTGATTTAGTAAATCCAAACACATGTGCGATTTATAAAATCCAAACACGTGTGCATTGTAGTTAACATCATTTTCATCATTATCATCAACACCATTTCCATCATCATCATCATCATCACCTTCATCATCATCATCATCACCATCCTCATCCTCATCATCACCATTATCATTGGTCATCGCTCATCCTCATCATCACCATGATCATTGGTCATCGATCATCATCACCATCCTCATCCTCATCATCATCATGATCATTGATCATCGATCATCATCACCA
>LPNX010079085.1:80324-155324 GCA_001517045.1 Pseudotsuga menziesii | reverse complement strand
TCATCATTGTGGAAATTGAACCCATTATTAGAACAATTACACTCACATCAATTGCCAATTGCACATGCAAAATTACTCACAAAAGAGACTGAATATGGAGTTGAACACTAAATTGTATTGAATAAGTGTACAATAGCCAACCCTATGAAGTCATAGGCTACCACAATAAATAATTACATGAGGGATTTGAATGCATGAAGTTGCCATTCGAATCTAGTCAAAAGCAGGCTTACTAAATCTAATCAAATCCCCCATAGGTGCATAAAGCAGTTTCCAAAACTGTCAAGGAGCTCACGAATTGGAAAAATCAATTAGGCAAGCTAAAAGGTAATGGAAGGACAACTCATACATGCTTTTCATAGGAGAAAAGAGTGGAGGACGTGGAGGACAAAAAACAAGTTAACTTCACCTAGTCAAACTTTCCCAAATGCCTTAAAGTACTGAAAAAGCAGGCAATAAAGCAGAAAAAGCAGACAGGCACTAGGGAGGCCAGGAATAAAGCAGATTTGATTCTAGGAGGTTTCCCAAGCACTCCATGACTCAAAATGAGCAAGTTTGACCACTATGGATGTGTAGATGACAACTTGCATAAGGTGGAATATGGAAACTAGGCAAATAAGACAAAAATGGATTAATTTAATGTTTAAGGTAGCTAACTATGGGTTGATTATTCTAACACCCCCCCTTAAGCCCGACTTATGAGTAATATATCAGAAAACTATAGGGCCTAGCAACAAGGATTAGTCACCCTTTACATACTGCATGTCCATTTAACCAAGGAAAGAGGCAAAAACCCAGTGGGAAAATCCTCCCTTAAACATGGACTGTAAAACAAAATTTGGAAATCTTGTCATCACTCATGCTTCATAGCATGATCAACAATCCCCAACAGTGATTTGAGATTGCTGAATGTCTTCTCACAAAATGCTTTGGTGAAGATATCATCTACTTGTTCTGAAGATGAACAGAAGAGTAGGTGAATGGTGCCATCATGCACAAGCTCTCTGATGTAGTGCATATGGATCTCAATGTGTTTGGTTCTCTGCTTCTGAACTGGATCATTGCAGATTTGAATGGTACTCTGATTATCACAGTAGATAGTAGTTGAGTATTCTGATTCTAAGCCACACTCTCCAAGTAACCCCTGCAACCATAAACATTGAGTTGCTGCATTTACAACTCCTCTGTACTCTGCTTCTGTAGATGAGAATGGAATGGCACTCTGTTTCTTGCTTGACAAGCTGATTGGCCCTTCTGCAAGCATGAACACATATCCTGATGTTGATTTTCTGTCTATGCTGTCACCTGCCCAATCACTGTTAGTAAACCCAATCAAATCAAGATCAGATTTAGCTTTATATAAGATCCCATGTGTCCTTGTTCCCTGAACAAAGTTAAGGATCCTTTTGGCTGCTTTCCAATGGATCTCATGAGGCTGATCCATGTATCCAGAAGCCACACTTACTACATAATAAAGATCAGGTGAAGAATCAGCTTCTTCAAGCTTCACTCCTGAAAGGAAAGGAGTCTTGCTTGGCTTGCAATCCTTCATTCTGAATTTGATCAGCAAATCCAAGACATACTTGGACTGGTGCACCTTGATTCCAACTTTGGTTTGAGCAATCTCAAGCCCCAAGAATTGGCTCAAGAGCCCCAAATTTGTCATGGAGAAGGCTTGGTTCATTGCACCCTTCAAGGAAGCAATTTCATCCTTTGAGCTTCCTGTAATGAGAAGGTCATCAACATATAAAACAATGATCATTAATGAACCATTTATCAACTTCAAATAGACATTTGGATCTGATTTACATCGAACAAAATTCAGTGATAGCAAAAAGCTATCAATCTTGGCATACCAAGCCCTGAGGGATTGCTTAAGCCCATACAATGACTTATTTAGCCTGCACACAAGAGATGGGTCAGTAGCAAATCCTTGAGGCTGCTGCATGTATATCTCTTCAGTGAGATCTTCATTCAGAAAGGCACACTTTACATCCATGTGATGTAACTCCCATTTCTTTGAAGCTGCAATGGCTAAGGCTAGCATGATGGAGTCCATCTTTGCCACTGGTTCAAAGGTCTCATTGTAGTCTATGCCATGAACCTGTGAGTAGCCCTTGGCTACCAATCTGGCCTTGTACTTCAGAGGTGAACCATCAGCAGCAAATTCGGTATTGTACACCCACTTACACTGAACTAGCTTCCCCCATGGGGGAAGATCAACCAGCTCCCAAGTGTTGCTGTTCTGGAGTGAGATGAACTCTTCCTTCATGGCTGCTTACCATCTTGGATCTCCTGCTTCATCTTCATATGTCTAAGGATCTAATTTCACCATCAGATATCATTTCTCAGCAAACATAGGATCCTTCATGCACAGAGCACTCTCAAATTGAGATCTAGTCCTCATAGGGTCATTAGGATTTCCAGCTAGCTCTGCAGCTGAATGAATGGTCTTGGCCGCCCATTTTGGCCTTGTAGGGCTGTTAGGATCTGCAATAAAATCATCACTATCAGACATATCAGAATCAGCATGTTCAACTATCTCTTCACTTACATTCAGAGGTTTTGGTGGTGAAGAGGCTTCTCCAACTTCCATTGCTGTTAGGGGTTCTTCTTGAAACTGAACACACCTTTCAATGAAGGCTTTATTTATGCTCAAATTTATCAGCTTGTACCCTTTTGAATCTTCAGAGTACCCAAAAAATAGACACTCTTGGCTTTGGGGCTGCAACTTCCTCTTTTCTGTTGGAATTCTAGCCCAAGCCCTTGAGCCAAAAATCCTGAAATGGGTCACATCTGGCTTGTGCCCACTCCATGCTTCGAAAGGAGTCATACCATCAAGATTTTTATGAGGAACCATATTCTGGATATAGGCTGCACAGTTTATAGCTTCGGCCCAGTACTTTGGTGGCAAATTCTTAGCCTCCATCATGCAGGTTGCTATCTCCTTCAGTGATCTGTTCTTCCTCTCAGCAACACCATTTTGCTGTGGTGTGTAAGGGATAGAATGCTGCATCTGAATACCTGCATCTACACAATATTGAATAAACTCAGACTTGACATACTCACCACCATTGTCAGATCTAAGGACCTTAAGTTTCCTCCCATACTGGTTTTCAACCAAAGCCTTAAAGACTTTGAAGAGACCAAAAACTTCAGACTTGTGTTTTAGGAAGTAAACCCAGCAATACCTGGAAAAGTCATCTATGAAAGCCAATGCATATTTGGCCTGACTCATTGACATATGAGGGAATGGGCCAGCAACATCATTGTGGATCAACTAAAGAGGTGCAGAGGTTCTCTCATGACTAGCTTTCTCAAATTTATGCTTTGGGTGTTTTCCTAGGATGCAACCTTGACAGACTCCTTTGGAAAATTTTATCTTTGGTAACCCTATGACCATCTCTTTTTCACTAAGATCAGAAACATAATTGTAATTTAGGTGGCCAAATATTTCATGCCAAAGCTTGCTTTCCTCATTAGCATGAATCAGAAGACCAAAGGGGTTTGAGTAGGGTAGGAAGTGTGAGAACATGCATACCTTCGAAGTATGATTTGCAACTCCTTTTGCAATGACTTTACCACTTGAGATCTCTGTGATCTCAACTTCATCAGGGGAGAATATGACCTTCTTTGGAGACCATGTGTGGGTCATCTGATACACTGATAAGAGGTTAGAGGCAATATCTGGAACATATAACACATTGCTAAACTTACCATGATCATGATCAATCCTCCCTTTTCCCAAACTTTTAGTGAGAGAGTCATCTCCCAGTACTATTGGTGGACCTTTTGACATGTCAAGTGAGGGGAATGCCTCCTTGGTCGAAACCATATGTCTTGAAGCTCCAGAATTAATGATGAAACTAGGTGAGCTTGATGTGCCAGCAACCGATGCATGAACTCTCTCTCTGTCTTCTGAACTTGATCCTCCTTCCCTCTTCTTTGAGCTATATAGAAGGGAGATGCCATTCTTCTCCAGGAGTTGGGTCAGCATGTCTATTTGCTTCTTCATGCAGGAGCTCTTAGAATGATTGCCCTTACTGCAGTATGCGCACTTACTCATTTCTCCTTTGTTCTTCTTCTTCTGGTAGTTCTTCTTCGAACCTTGAGGCTCCTCCAGAGACTTGTTCTTGTCTCTCTTTTGCTCAGGTGGCTTTTTAGCTTTCTTTTTGCTTTTTGAATCCACCCTTGAATCTCCAGCAACCAGAGCTTGGTCTTTGCATGGTTTGATGGTGCCCATCATCACTAGTTTATCTTGTTCTTGTGTGAGAGATTCCATGAAATCTACAAGGCTAGGCATCTTCCAGGTTCGAGCTGCCAACTTTGTGGCATAGAAGGTCGAAACAAACACTAAATAGTCAGGGCCAAGCTTGGAGAGTATGGCCAAGACCAACTGATCATCCTTCTTTTCGATCCCACATTGTTTTAGCTGCAAAACAAGTGCTTTGAACTTGGAGAAATAGAGTTGCAGGGATTCAAAGCTATTGGGACTCAGGGAGATCAGTTCATTTTCGATTTGATGTCCCCTCATCTCATCTTTCTTTCTGAAAATATCAACAAGCTTCTCCCATACTTCATTTGGTGATGTCAATCCATCAAGATGGAAAAGGAGGTCTCTGGATATACTCAGACACAAGAGACCATAGGCCTCATCCCTCCTGTTGTGCCATTTTATCTTCTCTACAATTGCATTGGGCTCTGCTTCTGTTTCCATAGTCACTCTGTAGAGGCCTTTTTCTCTCAACAGTATCTCCATCTTTACTTTCCATTCAAAGAAGTTAAATGGAGTCAAGCTGATCTTCTGAGATTGATCCATAGCTCAGAAATTGTCCCAGCAGTCAGTAGAAGGCTCCCAGTCAATGATGTCGAACCTACAAAACAAATTGGAAGGAGAGAAATCGATCTACAAAGGCTTTTATACCATGTGGAAATTGAACCCAGTGTTAGAACAATTACACTCACATCAATTGCCAATTGCACATGCAAAATTACTCACAAAAGAGACTGAATATGGAGTTGAACACTAAACTGTATTGAATAAGTGTACAATAGCCAACCCTGTGAAGTCATAGGCTGCCACAATAAATAATTACATGAGGGATTTGAATGCATGAAGTTGCCATTCGAATCTAGTCAAAAGCAGGCTTACTAAATCTAAGCAAATCCCCATAGGTGCATAAAGCAGTTTCCAAAACTGTCAAGGAGCTCACGAATTGGAAAAATCAATTAGGCAAGATAAAAGGTAATGGAAGAACAAATCATACATGATTTTCATAGGATAAAAGAGTGGAGGATGTGGAGGACAAAAAACAAGTTAACTTCACCTAGTCAAACTTTCCCAATTGCCTTAAAGCACTGAAAAAGCAGGCAACAAAGCAGAAAAAGTAGATAGGCACTAGGGAGGCCAGGAATAAAGCAGATTTGATTCCAGGAGGTTTCCCAAGTGCTCCATGACTCAAAATTAGCAAGTTTTACCACTATGGATGTGTAGATGACAACTTGCATAAGGTGGAATATGGAAACTAGGCAAACAAGACAAAAATAGATTAATTTAATGTCTAAGGTAGCTGACTATGGGTTGATTATTCTAACAATCATCATCATCATCATCATCACCGTTGTCATCATCATCATCATCATCAACATCATCCTCATCCTCATCCTCATCATCATCAACATCATCGTCATCATCATCATCATCATCATCGCCATCATCATCACCATCGTCACCATCCTCATCCTCCTCATCCTCCTCCTCCTCCTCCTCATCATAAACATCTTCATCATAATCATCATCATCATCACCATCCTCAACCTCCTCCTCATCATCTTCATCCTCATCCTCCTCCTCCTCATCATCATAAACATCTTCATCATCATCATCATCACCATCATCACCATCCTCATCCTCATCATCACCATCATCATCACCATCATCACCATCCTCATCCTCATCATCACCATCATCATCACCATGATCATTGATCATCGATCATCATCATCAAAAGAGGCATGCTCATCATGCTCATCATCATCATCATCTTCATCACCATCGTCATCATCAACATCAACATCATCAACATCATCATCACCATCGTCATCATCAACATCAACATCAACATCATCATCACCATCAACATCATCAACATCAACATCACCTTCCTCATCATCATCATCATCAACATGATCATCATCATCACCATCAACATCATGAACATCATCATCACCATTGTTTTCATCATTATCATCATCATCATCATCACCATCATGATAATCATCATCATCTTCATCACCATCAATATGGAGGGATGGAATAAGGGAGAAAAAGGAACATATAGGGAGGGATGCATAGAGAATGAGGGAGGTATATTTAGAAAGAGATAGGGATATGTAGGGATTACTGGGGCTATAGAGAGAAACATTTATATGCATGAAAAGAAGGGAACACTAAAAACATTTATTTTGTTGCTAGCCATAAAAAACATTTGGGAAGTTATGATCTTATTCGTTGCCCTAGCCGTGCACCCACTCTATTAATTGTGCTTAACCATATCGCGTGCGCATTATACTTAAACAAAAAGTGTACGCATTTTTACTCTATATAACGCGTGTGTGTTTTGGGACTGTAAAAATAGTGAATTGTTTTTGTTTGAGAGCAACTTCACTTTGTTTTTATGAATTTATCCGATTACCACACATTTTTTTTCAAAAGCACGAGCCCGTCTATGAAAATACTCACAATTTACACATTCTCCATCATTCTTTTTGTTATGCAGGTGCAACATTGAGGATATCTTTCATGGTTGAGGAGCACATAGGATAAGATATCAAGCTTCAATGTCATTTCATGGTGATGGTGGATATACACAATTGTACAAGAAAATCAGCTTAAGGAACAATTTATGATTTAACTTTCATTTGCTTATTATTCAAGAGAACCAAAGGTAAATTTTCCCATTCATTATTGTTTTGATGGGAAATATGAACAATTGAGAAGGAATATTGAAGCACCTTGAAGGATCAATAGTTATAAATCAAGTTAAAGGTTTCAAAGCTTGTAATTGAGGAGCAACAAAAACAAACTATATTGACATTGATCATTGTGGTGATGGGTAATGTATGTAACCGAGGAAGAAAATCAGCAAGGAAGAAGAGACCTCAAGAAGTCATCGAAGAAGAGAAAGAAAAGAAAAGAATATACATGATGAATCGGAGGATTTCTTTGGAAACTAAACCAAATCCAATTATAAAGGATATGGAGGTTCATCCTATCAATCCAACACAAGAAAAAAGGAAGCATTCACTAGAGGGACCTTCAATTTCCACAATAGTTGTTGAACAAGCACCCCATGGAAGTATTCAAGAAGCAAAACATAGGTGCTCATTAGGGGATGTTTCAAATCCCACATCAAGTCAAAGTGATAAGTTACCATCTCAAGACAAATCTCATGAAGAGGCGTTGTACATGGAGCCTACTATTGAAGAGGCATTGGACATGGAGCCTACTGTTGAAGAAGAAAATTTTTTCCGGACCATCGATGAGGTTGTTGGACTTCCACCATCCAACTACCAGGAAGAGAATGAAGGGCAACAAGTTGCTATTGAAATGCCTGAGTGTATTGTTGATGCACTAGATGATAGAAATCCAACCCCCTTACCTCCATTAGAAAGCACGCGTAGAAGAACTCTGAAGTGTATACAAGTTGATGAAGGACTCCTCAATTCCATTGAAGGTACGCTATATAAACGTAGTATTGCTTATCAAACTGAACAGATACTAAATAAATATTTTGTTTCTAAATGTGATGGAGATAAATGCATATTTTTTTTATCATTGTTAAAATCTAGGGGCATGAATATTATTAGGAAATCGTTAGGGATAAAGATGATAAAGCCTTCTGGACCAAGTTCTCATATAGTTAAAAGCTTAGTAGATGCCTTTGGTAAAATTGGTAAGAACACATGGTCAAAGGACCGCAATGCGGCTCATTGTGTGTTGTCACAAGCAATTGTAAATAAGAACACCAGGGCCCTTCGTTTTCTCAAGCCTACATCTAAACTAGTTAATTTGAATGTAAAAACCCTCCATAGGTATTCTATTAGAAGAGGACATCTTGACACAACCACCCAGATAGATTTTTGGGCCTTTATTGGTCGGTTGCCACGTCGTGACATGAAGCTAGTTGATGCAGTAAAGGGACTACTGTAGAGTTTTTGGCATGATCACACAAGGACTTCTTCAAAACGGAAGGATCTACTAAAATTGAGAAGGGGTTCAAAGGACCGTGAACCACATATACAACATCTTCTTGATATAACATAGACAGAAATATACGAGAAATTTAGAAATGAACATAGACAATTGAATTTGGGGAAAAGATCTTTTGAGAAATGTAAGCCCTGGTATGTTAGAATAAATACTCTTCATAACACTTGTTGTTGTAGATACCATGTAGAATATGAATATTACTATGAAACATTTTTTTACATTCGTCGTTTGTTGCATACCAACCATGTGCAGGATTGCTCCTTGACAATACCACCGACCTCATCAAGAGAATTCATTCATAGTATCATGTGGAATAGGCCTGAGGGGAAAAATTACTATGCAAAATCGTGTTTGGATAGAACTTGCTCCAACTGTGCTGGAATGGCATTATTGAGCCAATGTATGCATGAGACCAGAGACAATGAATTTGGGAATATGGTTACAGACATGAAAAGTTTCAAATATATCAGCTATGAAATAGTACCAGGGAAAGAGAGCAAAAAAATACAATTGGTGACATCTCAGGTACATGCGTTTATCTATAAATTTATGTTTGAAAAGTTGCATTTCATTCCTTACTTACAAAAAAACCTGATAGTGAGATCATTTTGTGTCAACAGGTACAAGTTAGTGTCTTCATCAAGGAATTTATTGAAAAGACACGTCAATATGTTCAGCATGTCCTCTTGGCATGATGGCAGAATGAGAAGTTTAGAATATGCAGAGATACATTTCCTCGTGGTACTATACTTTAAGTTGTTTATTTTGCTGAGAACCACACTCCGCAACCTAAAAATGAGATCCAAAGTCAGTATTATCACTTTGAGCAGGTTTCCTTGATGGTGCATATCACATATAGGCATGGCCCAAATAGCAGTGAAGAGCAAAGAGAAATTCTAAAGGAATCACTTCTACATAAGTGATGATAGGTGCCATGACTTCCACTATGTACATCATTGCTTCATCATGTTCTATGATCATTTCAAGGGTAGGAACATACAGATGGATTGACACTAGATTTGGTCTGATGGATGTGTTGGTCAGTTAAAAAATGCACGCATATTTCAATGGTTGCGTTCATTGCATAAAAACTACAAAGTTCCACATATGTGCAACTATTTTGAGACTGTGCATGGTAAAGGAGAGCATGATGGAGCTGGAGCATGTGTCAAAACATCCCTACAAAGAGAGAAATTTAAATTATCTAGAATATCTACTATTCGAAATGCTCAATCTATAGTCAGGTGGTGCACGCCAGTAATGGGAGAGGAATCAGCTATGCTAGTAGAATCCACAAGAAAGAGACATGTGGAGAGATTTTTTTGGGAGGTGGTAGACATAGATCATTCACATGCAGGGGAATGCAATACTGTTCTTGGGACTCGTGGCTTTCATTCGGTTCGAAGCTATGATAACCCAGTATTTGAAATTTGGACCAGAAAAATCGCTTGTTTTTGCCCACCTTGTTGTGGTAGTGACTGGGATGTGTGTGAATCATTAGATTGGGTTGATGGATGGGATCACATATCACTTCCACTTGATTAGTGTGCAATTGTTGAGTTAACTTCGTTGGAAGAAGATCAATCGTCTATTTCTATAGATTTTGATCATGTATCACACCTTGTACAACCTGGTATGATGCATTTCCTTAACATTTTTTTGTAAAATTTACGTAGTATTGAAACTCACATTAATGGCCTTGTATCACACGAAAAATATTTGATCATATACCTACAATCATACTATGCAGGACACATATACGCAATGGTTGCCTCAAAAGATAGTGAATGGGGTGGTGATTACTGGTTGGCACATTGTATAGAGGGAAAGAAAACCCTCATTATGTCCATGACTGATGATGAAAACAACCACTTTCCCATCGAGTCTATGGTTGTTAAAGGTGAATATATTACACATGACAACAATGCAAGAAAGAAGGGTGGATATGTTTACAGGGATTACAAACCAGGTGCAAGTGTGTATCACTTTACCAACTGAATCATTGGTACAAACCTCCAGGTACAAACAATGCCTAGTCGGAATTCATTGAAGGTACGCTACTTCTTACCAGATACAGAGCACAAGAGACTAATGTATACCATCATTATAAGAGATGATCCAGAGGGCTTGGTTGTATGATAATAGGTGGGATCTAGCATGATGAGGTATGTATCATAATTGTAATTTTCCAATGTATGTTTCTTATGAATATGTCAATTTTGTGTTCTTGTACGCTACTTCTTACCGGATACATAGCACGAGAGACTAATGGAGACCATCATTATAAGAGATGATCCAGAGGCCTTGGTTGTATGATATTAGGTGGGATCTAGCATGATGAGGTATGTATCATAATTTTAATTTTTCCATGTATGTTTCTTATGAATATGTCAATTTTGTGTTCTTGTACGCTACTTCTTACCGGATACATAGCACGAGAGACTAATGGAGACCATCATTATAAGAGATGATCTGGAGGCCTTGGTTGTATGATATTAGGTGGGATCTAGCATGATGAGGTATGTATCATAATTTTAATTTTTCCATGTATGTTTGTTATGAATATGTCAATTTTTTGTTCTTGATATGCCGAATTTTCCATAATGTTGTTTATAAATATGCCAAAAATTCTCTTGTATGTCAAGTTAATGAACACGCCAAATTTTACGTATAATCAATAAACCATATATATCAATCATATGAACACTTCAAGATCTCATTCGCATGATATACATAACATTAGAATACATACATGTACCTTTGTAGGTCATACCTATCAAAGTTCTTTGTAGGCTCTCTTACAGGACTAAAACCCTAATTTTTCAGTAGGTAATATTGTCAATGTTTTCAACCGATATATACAACTACGATGATGGAAACAAGATGCCGAAACAATAAACTTATGTTTTAAGGCTTGTATAATTTCCTTCTTAACATCTCACCTCTTATATCTGCATGTCCATTTCCAAAGGGGTAGTGCATAGTAGTGTTGGAATTTCATCTCATTTTTTATTATTTAAAAGTTTAATTTCTACTTTAAGATAATAAAAGATAATAAGAGATTTGGGCCAAAGCTGGACAATGCATTTCATGCCAACGAAGGCCAAACTTGGAAAACCCTATCCCTAACTAGGGTTTATAGGTTAACATGCATGGCCCATAACCATAACCCTACCTACGAAATCCTAATCCTAACCCTAATCTTATCTTACTGTCACAACTCAATTCAGAATCAATCTAATGTCCAACTTAACTTTTTCAAATCTGGTGGACTTATGCTTCAAATCATGTTGATTCATGAAGTTGACTTTAGTGTGCATGTAGTGAGATCATTGAAACCTTTAAATATAATAGTTTTTTCATGCACGGTTTCAATTCTATGCCCTGGGTAGGGATTCAACAGGTGTCCCTAAAATCCTGTAGGAGGTGGGATTCAACGTACCACAGAATCATGACCGTTGCTTGGATCGACAAATAGTCAACTCCATTGGATTCAGGACATTGGCATAGTGCTAGGGTGGCCCTCTAATATGGTTCCATGGAGAATAGACCATTGTTTTGGTCAATTTTGGAAACTAGGGTTTTGCTCAGTAAGTGAATGTGAAATTTTTGTACATGGGGGTCAAATTCACATATTTCTCGACTGTGAAGGTGTTGCTAGCGTTCCCACATAACAGGTGCCTAAACAAGCTTGTACGACCCACCAGAAGCCCTTTTTTATGCACAGTTTCCATTCTATGCCCTGGGTAAAGATTCAACAGGTGTCCCTGAAAGCTTGTAGGAGGTGAGATTCAACGTGCCACAGAATCATGACCATTTCTTGGATCGAAAAACTGTTAGCTCCATTGGATTAAGGACATCGGGGTAGTGCTAGGGTTGCCCTGTAATCTAGTTCCATGAAGAAGAGACCATTATTTTGGTCTTTTTTGGAAACTAGGGTTTTGCTCAATAAGTGAATGTGAAATTTTTGCACATGGGGGTCAAATTCGAATATTGCTCAACCGTGAAGGTGTGGCTAGCGTTCCCACATAACAGGTTCCTAAACACGCTTGGACGACCCACCGAAAGCCCTTTTTTATGCACAGTTTCATTTCTATGCCCCAGGTAGGTATTCAACAGGTATCCCTGAAAGCCTATAGGAGGTGGGATTCAATGTGCCACAGAATCATGAATGTTTATTGGATTGATGAACCAGTTGCTCCATTGGATTTAGGACATCGGGATAGTGCTAGGGTGTCTCTCTAATCTGGTTCCATGGAGACAAGACCATTATTTTGGTCAATTTTGGAAACTAGGGTTTTGCTCAGTAAGTGAATGTGAAATTTTTGCACATGGGGGTCAAATTCGCATATTGCTCGACCATGAAGGTGTGGCTAGAATTCTGACATAACAGGTTCCTAAACATGCTTTTACAACCCACCAGAATCCCTTTTTTATGCATGGTTTCCATTCTATGCCCCGGGTAGGGATTCAACAGGTGTCCCTGAAAGCCTGTAGGAGGTGGGATTCAACGTGCCATAGAATCATGACCGTTGCTCAGATTGATGAACTATCAGCTCCATTAGATTCAAGACATTGGGATAGTGCTAGGGTGGCCCTCTAATCTGGTTCCATGGAGAAGAGACCATTATTTTGGTCAATTTTGGAAACTAGGGTTTTGCTCAATAAGTGAATGTGAAATTTTTGCACATGGGGGTCAAATTCGCATATTGCTCGACCATGAAGGTGTGGCTATCGTTCCCACATAACACATGCCTAAACACGCTTGCAAAACCCATCGAAATCCATTTTTTATGCATGGTTTCCATTCTATGCCCCGGGTAGGGATTCAACAGGTGTCCCTAAAAGCCTGTAGGAGGTGGGATTCAACATGCCACAGAATCATAACCGTTGCTCGGATCGATGAACCGTCAATTCCATTGGATTCAGGACATCAGGATAGTGCTAGGGTGGCCCTCTAATCTGGTTCCATGGAGAAGAGACCATTATTTTGGTCAATTTTGGAAACTAGGGTTTTGCTCAGTAAGTGAATGTGAAATTTTTGCACATAGGGGTCAAATTCGCATATTACTCGACCGTGAAGGTGTGGCTAGAATTCCCACATAATACATGCCTAAACAAGCTTGCACGAACCATCGAAAGTCCTTTTTGATGGACGATTTCCATTCTATGCCCCAGGTAGGGATTCAATAGGTGTCCCTGAAAGTCTGGAGGAGGTGGGATTCAATGTGCCATAGAATCATGAACGTTGCTTGGATCGAAAAACGTCAGCTCCGTTGGATTTCAGACATCGAGATAGTGGTAGCATGGCCCTCTAATCTACTTCCATGGAGAAGATACCATTATTTTGGTCAATTTTGGAAACTAGGTTTTTGCTCAGTAAGTGAATGTCCAATTTCTGCACATATGAGTTGGCTTTGCAAATTCCTTGACCATGAACGTGTGGCTAGTGTTCCCACATGGAACCTGCCTAAACATGCTTGCACGACCCACTAAAAGCCCCTTTTGATGCACAGTTTCCACTCTATGCCCCGGTTAGGGATTGAACGGGTGTCCCTAAAAGCCTGTGGGAGGTGGGATTCAATGTTCCATAGATTGATGACCATTGCTCAGATCGATGGCCCATCATCTCCGTTGGATTCAGTACATCGCGATAATGTTAGAGTGGCCCTCTAATCTGGGTCCATGGACAAGGGATCATTTTTTTGTCTATTTTGGAAACTAGGGTTTTGCTGAGTAAGTGATTGTGAAATTTTTGCACATAAAGTTTAGCTTGAAGGCGATTGTAGATCTTCCCCTCATATAAGAGATGTGAGCATTTGTACGATGAAATGTAGGAGGAGACAATGCCATTATGTCAGTAACCATGTAATGGAACATGTTTATGTTTAGAAACAAGTGGCCATTCTATTACGCCATTATTACAAAATATATATATCTTCATGCTACAAATGCTTCGAAAATGCCATGTAAATTAATCACACATAACTTTCATCTCTTTCAAAGTTGTTACTCGAGGCCATTCATAAAATGCTATGTACATTAACAAAATGATAAAATAATGTGTAGGACATACATTATGTGCAGGATATAGTCATAACCATTATTTTGAATCAACCTTATAATACTCGGATACTTTTAGGTTTGGTGTGTATCCCATGTATTCGTTAGATGAAAGACATCATGCCAAAAAATAATTTTATTTATGTAGACCACACTGGTGCATCATTTAATTGTGTCAACTTCATGCATCCTTTAAACGTTTGTTAGGTTGTTATGTGGGTAAGGTGCTTTTGTATTCCACCAAGTTGGATCAGTTGCTTAGCTGTGCAGGGTGCTTAAATGTGTATTAGACCTATGTTCCATCTTTTTGAATACAATTTGACATTGTTAATATAATTATATGCAATTGGATCGTGGTAAAAAACAATTAAAATGTATAGTTTTTTCATTTCGTAATTTATTGTAATTGTGCATTGTTCTCAAATTTATAACTGATATCTTCATACAATCGTAAAATCTATAAAAAATTGGGAACATTACACATAGAAACATTATTCGCCACACATGTATAATCACACTTAAAAGCCTGAACCATGAATATCTCAAGAGCCTTGATATGAAATATTTTTTATATCATGAAAGTTATAATACAAAAATAGAAGGCCTATCTATGGCCTGTCAATGTACATGTATCAAAAACATATTTGATGTACATGTGCAAAAAAAAGTACATCTGTCCTGGACTGCGCCACTATACTCTAACTTTGGATTGTACATAAAAATACATATTTTTCCTGAACTAACACATCAAAATTCTAACTTTCTCTTGTTTTTCCTGGACCCTGATTCTCTTCGGCTCTATCTATGACCACTGTGCATCTCTGGTGACTGCAAATCAATGACAATATTTCTTGATCAGGTAACTGAACTAGTATTATCCATCAATAACAAAGTTTGAAAATTTAAAATATGACTCAATTGTAAATAAAACAAAGACTCACTACATTTGTTGGGGGTATAGGTGCCTGTGGTGTCGAGGGTGTAGGTTCCTCTGCTGTCCTCCACCTTGAAACGAGCCTCTCTGCCATGCTTCTCTGCGAATAAAAAAAAAATATGTCAATTATCTCAAGAATTATCAACATGTACATGAATGAGAAAGTACTAATCAATTATGTAAAAAATGAACATCTCACCGAAAAAACCATTTCTAGGGGATGAGGCTGGTACTCTTCAGTAGCAAGAGGAGCCGTAGGTTAAACATCAAGCTCATTTGCATGCACTAATGGACCAGGGTGTGGCTACATTCACCAAATGATTAAATAATTAGACATCGTGCATGTCCAGAAACAATACAAATGGAATGTACAATTACAAATATTCAAGTAGATGTACCTCACTGTGACTTATCCCTATTGTAGATGTGGCATTGACAATGGCATCAACAATCCCACTAAGGTCTAGCATGGATGACTCTACATCCTGATGCTATAAAAATGCGAAAATAACATTAAGAAAAACCACTTGTGAAGTGAATTCATAGCTAACCAACAACTGCCATTGGAAGTGTGTACATTACCATGGGATGAGTAGGTTGATCCTCATGCACACTCGCTCTGTTCAAGGAAGAGGGACCTCGTCTGGTGTAAACAACCCCCTTATCTATGTTTGGACTACAGGGAGATCCAAACCAAAGAGGCGGTGTAGGGATCTGCGATGACGTCTGCATTCATAAAGTGTTACCATAGTTAGACATGGATTTGAATGGATGGAATAATATGTACTAAAAAAATAACATGTTGTGATATACTTACCCCTTCTTGGGACATATCTCCACCATGGGAGTGACCGCTTCCATCAATTTCTTGCCCCTCTTCAGATGCCTCTAGCATCTACAAGTTTAAAAATTATATTTACATTAGCAATCTATAAAGGAGTGTACAGTAAGAAATTTAAATAATTCGAACAAGATTCAAGCATAACCCATGTACTTACATTATTCAAGTAGTCGTAAATTCCACCCTGGACTATGCCATTGATATCAATGTCTCCAGCACCACTTTCTAAGTGGGGTTCCTTCAACTTCAAAAATTGTAAATATTAGACATTTTAATCAATTAATCAAGACTAACAAATTCATTAACAAAATTATATGTAATAACAAAATGACAAGTGTTTAAATATTACCTCAATTGTGGTTCTTTGGGCCTCAGTTACAACCACACCGGGTGCAGTACCACCCCATTGAGAGGCATCAATCTCCTGCAAGAGTAAATATTGCATATATATTACGAATATTTTAATATGTTAGATATAGTATGGAACAATTAAAAATTGAACAATAACAGAGTTTTAAAATAATGTCCTTACCTGACCACCAGTCATCATAGTGGTCCCATGTCTTGGTCCAAGACCATAACAGGGTCCCCCACACGATGTGCAGATGTGTGTCTCACTCTGAGGCACATGGGATGTCGGTCTATCCCCAACAATAGATGTCCCTCCACCACCAGAAGCTGGTGATTGTACACCAATAGAGGAAGAGGGCGCTCTCTGGTCAATAGTGGTCGTGTGTCGAGAGACCATCTCAGCTAGAGTTAAAAATGCCTCCTATGTCTGGGAAACCATGTCACATGCAGGAGGGATGTTTTTCCTCGGTAGCTGGGCACGGGGTGCAGGTATCTATGGATTGGAATCTCTATGCCTAGCATGGGGTTAGTGTTGGGGAATTCCCCTACCAACTCCCTAGAATCCCAACATGTCAAAATAGTTTACATGTTTCCCCATCACAAACTCTGCATACAATTTTCGGAGGAAGTGCATCGGTACTTCCCTATTGTTGTGAGGGGGAATGTCAAAAACCATGTACCACCTATCCATCCAATTGTATTTGATGGGTGGAAAAGTGCACCACTCAATAGAAATATGTGGCCTGCTGATCTCCGGAATGTCATCTATCCCAGGTAGTCTAAACAATGAATAGATGGCTTGTTTTGTTATTTTCATCTTTTTTACCTCATTGTAACTTAACCGATCAACATATTGTTGTCTTTTCCTCTCCCTGTAAGATGCGATGATATACAAAGCATCGTTCGATCTTGCGGTCGTATCAACAATAGACAACAATGAATCTAACAAGGAGTGGTGGAGCTCATCTCCAGCCCTCCAAGCCAAACCAAGCTCTCTCAAATGGACAATAAATCTTAGTATCTCCGCATTCTTATGATCCATAGTAGCCACTGCAATTATAAATACAAATAAAATATCATTAGAAATATAAACACATGATATAATTACATATCTAAGAATTGAAAACTATATAACTAAGGACATATAAACTAAATCTATCATGCAAATTTAAAAATTGATCTTGAATTTTATAGTAAAGAATAAACATTTAACATTTTTTCATTTCATATTTATGTCCTAAATTCAAGTATTAATTCCAATTTTTAAGTACATGCATGTGTAGATAAAGTGTCTTGAGTGGATATGTTGATTGTGAAGCTCCTCTAGCTTATTTTAAGGCTTGGATTATGAAGTTTCGTCGAAATTGTGAGGTGTTGACTATTGCCTTTGTAGGACCAGCTCCCAAATTGCGGGTAGAAGCAACAACTAGACCCTAGAATAGGCGGCATAATGTGTTGTTGATGAATACAATCCCAGTATAGGCAACGATTTTGTTAGATATATAATTATTTGTTGTAGTGTGATGTTTTTTGGATTCCAAAGGCTATTTAGTAGAACTTTATGGATTTTATGGTTGCAAGGGTTCTACTAGATTAAATATCATGTATGATCTAGTATGTGATTGGCATGTTTAATCAAATACATCAACCTACCTATGTATCTTCACATTCATAGAGTCAACTGTTGAACTTTGTTGTCTTAACCTTAACCAAAAAGTACCCTTCGTTTAAGACGAAATATTTGTTAAAATCATGGGAAGCTTCTATACCTTATTTTGACACTTGGATTGGGAAGTTTCATCAAAACTATAAGGTGTTTATTGATGTTCTTGGAAGAGCAACTTCGAGAAGTTTCATCAAAATTATAAGGTGTTTATTTGTGGATTTTGGTATGGATTCACAAGGATCCTTGTGAATATGCATATGGAAATAATGAAATTCATTTGTTTTTTGAGTTAATTGGGGTTTTGGTTTCCATTGGGCATGGGAATTTTGGGTATGAATTTTGTTAAATAATCAAAAATTATTTAATTTTTATCATTAAATTGGGGAATTGGTTTCAAGTGGCCAATTACGTTGGGGTTCTTGTTTCCATTGGCCAATTCCATTGGGTTTTTGTTTCAATTGGCCAATTCCATTGGGTTTTTGTTTCAATTGGGAAATTTCGTTGGGTTTTTGTTTCAATTGGGAAATTCCATTGGGTTTTTGTTTCAATTGGCCATAGTTTAATTTAATATGGTTTAATTTTTCAATCTATGGCAAATAAATTGATGAAGAAAGAGAAAAAAACATGAAAATAAATGAGGAAAATACCTCACAAAGGGGAGGTTTATCCAAAGGTGGAGATGGAGGGCTTTGGCACACCCAAAATCGCGTTTGCCCAGTCGAGATTTGCTCCTCCTTGGTCCAATAGCTGTGCATTGAGGAGAAAAATACGGCCTCGGCCAATTTAAAAAAAAAACAGGCTTTCCAAATCGTGCCTCCGTTTTAGTGAACGAAATCATGCACACAATTTTGTTCACTAAAACGGAGGTACAATTTGTCTTACTATCCTAGTTGTCATGCCTATTGCCAGCCTTGGGACTAGGCTTGGCAGGTTCAAGATTGCTTGGGATCATTTCTTTTTTTTGGATTAAGAGTGATTGACTTCACTCCACCATTGCATCTAAAAGGTCCCTCAACTTCTTGCACACACCCTTAACGTTTCGATGTGTATTCCAGTTCTAATTTTATAATGTTTCAAGGGTCTCACTACAACAAAAAATTGTGATTAGAATCCCTTTTAGCTTCCTTTTTAGCGTCCACTATCCCTTTTAGTGTATTTTTCATCATTTTTTGGACAAAGTGGACGCTTTTCCACAAGATGATGCTTTTAATGGCGTTATTTGCATCCCTTTTTAAAAGTTGACGCTATTTTGGATGCTAATTAGCATCCCAAATAGTGTCCCAATTATAGTCCTTATTAGTGTCCCAATCAACTCTCAATTAGCATCCCAATTAGCATCCCTTTTAAAAAGTTGGCGCTATTTTGGACGCTAATTAGCATCCCAATTAACGTCCCAATTAACATCCCAATTAGCATCCCCATTAGAATCCCAATTAGTGTTCCAATTAGAATCCCAATTATTATCCCACTTAGCATCCATTTTTAAAAGTTGGTGTTATTTTGGATGATAATTAGCATCCCAATTAGCATCCCAATTAGCATCCCAAATAGAATCCCAATTAGCATCCCAATTAGCATCCCACTTAACATCCCAAATATCGTCCATTTTTAAAAGTTGGCATTATTTTGGACGATAATTAGCATCCCAAATAACATCCCAATTAACATCCCAATTAGCGACCACAAAAGAATCCCATATAATGCCAATAATAGCCTCCAAAAAATCGTCCTAAATAGCATAGAACCATATATGAATCTAGGGTTAGTGACATGAATTGTGCCATGAATTTAGACAAGAAAAACATTCAACATAGAGCTAGGAAATGCTACACCTGGAGTTGATTTTCTAAATGCTAAGTACTGCTGTTGAGTTGATTTTCTAAATGCTAGTACCACTGCTAAGTTTGATTCCCTTAAAATATAAGGTTTTACTATAACTGTCAACTAATATTCTACCTAAAATTTGAGGATATATGCCCCACTATTTCCATAAATCTAGAGACAATTTCTTGGAATCCTGTGGCTTTCAAGTGTTCAATCTATGAACCAAATATGCTTTAACATCCTATACTTTGATATCTGTCCCTCCTTTGTCCCTCCTTTGAATACCACATGTTAAATGACTGCATGGAAATGCTCGATTTGATGCCCTTGAATATGGGGTTGATCTTTATTGTTGATATTCAAAATATGGGATTTGAATGCTGGTAATGTGGACCTGCTACTTTGCTGGATGGAGGATTCAACACCATATAGTCCCAATGATATTTCCTTCTACAAACATATATAAAACCTCATTTCTAATATTACTCTTGATTACTAGAAATTTTGTAATATACTCTGTCACTTGTTCGCAGTATTACATTTCTCAATATGCCACGAATTTCAAGAGCCACTACTACGATAAAGGAATTTCTTGTTCAGATCGTTACTAAGAGCTAGTAGAGAATTCAACGTTCCAATACATAGGTATTGATAGGCTAAATATGCAAGTGGAAAAATATCAAATGCATTTTTGATAACCATTCAACAAGGAATCGATGCCAATAGGATGGTTTCATATGTGAGAAGTATAAATCTTGCATATTCCTTAACTGTTAGCAAATTCCATTTCAAAGCTCCTCCTTCAGGTGTAGGATGCAAGAAATTCAACTCTATATTTTCACCTTCAAGTATTATTTGGCCTCCAATGACCATAAGGTAATTTTTACAGGTATGAAATACAAGAACCAAACCGTTTATTGAGCTTGCCATTACAAGCAATTTTCCCAATATATTCCAAATATTGTATCCTTGTTATATTTCTTGACTTCATTTTTCTAGTGCTTGATTGCATAAAACTTGATTATTTATCATTACAACCAAGTATGTTGTTGGTTCACTAATTTTGTCAAGCAATTATACTATGCTGCATGTAGAATGCACTTTACTGCTAAAGGGAACCATTTGAGACAACCATAACTTGACAAGAAACTTTTTAAATATCATTGTGCATATATATATTTTCATATTCTAGTTTAGTGTAGAGATCTTCAACAAAATATGGTAATTTCCACAAATCTCATGATGACAAAGTGTATGCACAGAGCTAGAACATGTGTAGATGTTGAAGTGTGTGTGGGGGTGTTGGGACATGATTGTGGGTACTAGAATGTGAATATTAACCTCAAATGTGTGCACATAGGGTCTAAAATTGTGACATCCCATGACATGGAGTCACACATAAACAACAAGTATAGACTTGGGCACAAAATTGGCAGTGGTTCTTTTGATGAGATATACTTAGGCTTTGATCCATTTTTTATTTTGTTCACTCAATGAGTAATTGTTTTGTTGATCCCATAAAATATTAATCCATCAAGTCCCACAGACTTTGTATTCACCTTAGTTTGTCTGAGAAGCATTACATGTTGTTTGTGATCGGCATATTTTCTCTTTATCCATGACTCACGAGTGTCACCATATGGAAATTTCATATCTTAGAACACCAATGGTTCTTAGTTCTTTATTACTTTTGCAGCAACACCTCATCTTGATCGGTATATACTTGGTTCCATATCTATGATTTTTTGTATTCACCTGAGTTTGTTTGAATAGCTTTACATGTTGGTTGTGATTGACATATTTTCTCTTTATCCATGACTCAAGAGTGTCACCATGTGGAAATTTCATATTTTAGAAATACAAGATTCCTTTACCTTGAAATAATGGGTTACTTTCTTTGGGTACAGGACACCAATGTATTTTTACCAGTTGACATTTTAAATTCTAATAAATATTTGCAGGCAGTTGTCTTCAGTCTAATTCAGTTGGTCTATATGCTACTAAGGGGGTGAGGCTAACATTTGTTTGACTAATTTGGATATGTTGCCTCTCCCCATCTCTATTGTTTGTTTTACTCATATAATTAATGTTCATTTTCTTATTATCTGTAGCAAGCATGTCTTCTTTGGAAGAGTTGTTGAGGGAATATATGTACTGAAGAAAATTGAGCAATTATCAACTACAGATCAAGGAAGACCTATTGTTCTAGTTAAGATTTCTAATTGTGGTGAAATAGTTCCAAGAAAAGGTATGAGTATAGTTGTAGTTGATGAAGGTACATTTATCTTTTAAGTTGTAAGAATCATGATATGCCATTTATCTTATGCTCAACATTATCGTACACCATCTCTAGATCGCTCTTCCTCAAGGTCTCATCGCCTTTGTGAAAGGAATATTCTTGAAAGGGACAAGTTTGTATGCATTCATAAAGCCTCATTAAATTTCCAAAGTTGGAAGGAATTCCTATCAAAATAATTTTATTTTTATGTGGTAGATATTCAAGTTTTAGGAGTTATTTCGAGCGCTCACAACCAAGACATTACAGAAACGTACCAAGAGGCAAGACTCCTCCAATGTCAGAAAGCATTATATTTGTTGCAGTGCTTGAAGAAATATGTTTTGAATATTCTTTTAGCAAACTATTTTATAAACACTAAATGGCTATTTTGTATCTTTGAAACACTATCCAAATCATCATAGTTAAGTGTTTCCACATCAGCCATATAATCAAGGTTAACTTGTCAACAACATCACAAGATGGCCAAGAGTTGGTGATATGGTTCCTTCCAACAATTAGTTTTCTCTAATATCTAAAACCTTAGTTAAATTGCCTATTTTTGAAGGATTCGTTGAGATATAAAAGCCTCCAAGGAATGGTTCTAGTGAGATTATTACGGTTTCAGATCGAGCTTTCCTAGTTTCATCATCTCTCCTATTTTAGAAGGAAGGACACAACTAAGATTGTTATCTGAAAGAAGAAAATTAGGAAATTTCTTCAATATGTCCATGGGAAGAAGGCATACTCACACGTGTCCCATGTAAGGAGGTACATTTCCACAAATGTTGTTGTTATAAATCTCAAGGCAATACGATGCAGAGAGCTTATAAATATTTATTGGTATAAATCTTGTGAAGGGGTTGTTATGCAAGACATTATAGTGAGATGCGGTCATGTATAAGGCCGATGATAAAATATGACAAGATGGGTCAACAAAATATTGTTGCATAGGATATAAGGAATCCATTTTCTCAATCTATTGAATATTATTCACTATACTCCAAGATGATAAGGGTTTCAAATCTAGAAGGAAGTGAATGTGACAAACTTGGAAGTTGAGCACAATTCTTAATCCATGAATCAAATCACAATAGAGTACAATTTGTAATGGAAGAAATCTATATTATACAACATTGAAATGCATTGTTTAAGCTAATTACAACTCCATTCTATAATCAATTGGAACCCTTTGTATTGTCATTATGTTTCCATTGATTTCTTCCACTCGTAATAGATTTTAATTTATAATGAAGAAACTCCATATCATACTAACAAATTCTTAGTGGTTCAGTAGAGCGCCTTGGTTCAAGGATTGCTAGAACAACTTATGTCAGACCCGTTAGCAATGTTTCTGTTGTGCAATGTGTTCAAATTAGAGGGAGTGCTCATGTTCCTATGAAGCAAGATGGTCTCGGACAAACAAGTTTATCCTTTCAAGGAGGGTCAATTCCATCGATACCATTGAAACCCATGCAAGATAACATAATGATCCAGTTCCTCCACATAACTAGGTGATATTACATGTGTCCCAACATTAACCTCTGAATTGATTCTAGGTTCAATGGCTTGTTTCCTAGGTTTATCACTTAATGTACTTTAGATTCACATGTTGTGTTTGAGTTGTTTGTGTCACTATTAGTAGGTTGTTTTTTTCCAACCCACATTTCGTGATCTCCATTTTCAAATTACATGATTAACTAGGTGAATGAGTCTATTGAGATGTTTTAATTGTAAATTAAACTCAATACTATACATCACCAATCCCCTCCAAATTTGGATGAATTATGTGCAAGGTTCTTTGGTAAATAATACCTTCCCTAATCACTTTATTATACATTTGTTGCACAATAAATAAAGAATCCCCCAATATTATAGTTTTGTTGATCAAAAGGTCATGCAATAAAATTGGTCCAAACATGTATAGTTTTGCATGGTTGTTTGATGCAATTCCAAGCCCCTAAGGGAATCTAACTATTGTATTTCCACCGAGGCTAATGAGATTCCATCCCACTCTTGCTACCCTTGCGATACCTCTAAAAGAACGATAAAAATAATAATTTGAAGCGATCATGTGAGTCTAGGTGAGATTTCATTTCTAATTATGAGAGATCCAATTGCCAAGAATAATTAAGCTTTGGTTTTAAATACAATTGTTACAATTAAATAATTCCTAAAGAAGAAGTATTAAACCCATAAATGGTTTTTCAGTACAATAGATAATATCATTTAATGTCATACTCCATTTTATTTAAAGTTTCTTGGGGAAAGCAAGCTATAGAGTTTATTCTCCCCTTTAAAACATTTAAAATAATCTCATTAGATTACGAAAACATAAAACCAATGGTTATATGCTTTGTTTTATGTTTATGTAATATTGGTGGCTCTCTTTACAGTGCAAATGGTGTGACCATGGCCCTAAATATTCGAAAGGATGCTAAATTTGGTGGCAAACTTGAAATATCCAAGGGAATTTTAAACTAGCAAAATTTTGAGAGGGAACCTAATTTCCTCATTTTCCCATTTGTATTTTCCCTGATCATTTCATATTGTTAACCTACATTGTTATTTTCGATTCTCCATTGTGATCAAATCAAAGGTCCATTGAATCTAATATGCAAATCTATTCATAGGAGTGGCATATGCCACACATAGGGCAAAGTATGGAAAAGTGGAGGAGATATGTTCGTAGGAGAAGTCGAGGCCACACATAGGGAAAAGTGGAGGATATTTGTTCAATGTTCATAGGACAGGCCGAGGCCACAAATAGGGAAAAATGGAGGAGATCTGTTCACAGGAGGGGTCAAGTGTTAGGGTTAACCTTGACTCGGGATTGAGTTAAAGGTGGTTTAGGTCTAACACATGGTTTGGGCACATGGTTTGTTGTATCCCATGGTATTGTGCCATGGTATTGCATGTGATTAAGTCTTTATAAGGCTTGAGGAGGCTCCATTGTATATAGAGGCTTGGAGGTGAGCGGTGGCTAGCTCACTTGGCCTGGATGGCCGATTTTTGCCATGTAATGAAGATCTTCATTGGTGCTGGTTTTCCCCGCATGGGGTTTCTAGGGTATATTGTGTGTCTCTATGTGAATGTTGCTTGCAATATTTATTTTCTCACATATTGGTATTTAATGATGCTGTGAGGAGATCTGTTCACAGGAGGGGTTGAGGATGGAAAATTTCATCTCAGCAGAGTCAGCACCTCTACTCCTCTTCTTTAAGAGCATCATGCTTGCTATTTCTACCGCTTGATGTCTTGTGTCTTCCTTCGTTTGCTATCCAAATTTCTTTGAAGAGCACGATTTATTTTTACGCGAGGACAGGAATATTGTGAATTTTATTGCTGCCGAAGTTAGGGTTTAAAGGATGTATAACGGCATTAGATTGTAGATACCCCATGGATCAGGGACAAACAGCTACATCCAGAGTAATAAATTTTTCGTAAGTCCAAATCCTGCGAGAGTTGAGGGCAATGGATTTGAGGAGGGTCAAGGCACTGGAGGGGTCACAAAGAAAGCCAACCAAGATATTCTTGAGTATGACAGGAAAAGACAGATCGAGCTCAAATTAGCATTGCTTGAAGACACTTTGGCTAAGCAGGGTTATGCTGATAATGAAATACTTGAAAAAGTAGAGGAGGATAGGAAGGTCATGGAAGCTACTGTCGAGAACCCTGAAGGAGATGATGCTGTGGGATAGGACTCCAAAAAGTAAGTCTTTCACAGATTGTCCCTTCCCTCTGGAACATAGAGAAGCAAATCCTAAATTAGTCATTATGTATTTCCCATGGAATTGTTTACTTGTAATTAAATCAATAATTTTGTTTTATGACGATAGCCCTCGTAGGTTAGGAGCATGTACATTTTTATACCTAGAATAAGAAGGCTTGACTAGGTTATAGCTTCCAAACTAATATTTTCCCTTCTTTATTTTTTTCTCCCAAAGATTTAGCACATTCTTGGACCTTAGCCAATGATTTTTAATCTTACAGTTTCCTCTACACCAGGAGTCTACAGCTTGTATGCTCTTTCCACCTTTGCAAAATAAGCTTACGGAAATAGGATTAGACTCGACCTATGATCATGGGACACAATTGAAAAAACAAAATATGAGTTCAAGATGTTAAATTTTTGACATCTCTTCTATCAGACTAAAGAATTAATCTAACACCATGTTAAAACATCTCAACATGCTCTGTCATCAGAACAAACATCTATTTTGATATTATATTGAAACTCTTGAGCATAAGGGGCAATACAGGTTCAACTAGTTTCACCTAAGTTACGTGAAACGGGTAAAAGAAATGGAATGAGAAACGGGAATGGATATAGATGAGAAATGGATATGGTATGGGAAACACAATCCAAAGGACTCGTAGCACTATGTACACAAATTATTCAGATCTAACGCTGTATATGTAAATGTAAAAAATATAACCATATCGAGGAGGCCGGAAGGATGACTGTATTTTAGATAGCGCAATTTGAACATTTAAAATATTATAATCTAAAGACAAGTAGGGGAAGAGTTAATTTCAAGAACATAAACAAAACTAGTCATACTAAATCCCTAAATGACTTTTTTTGTTGTGTTGTACATTGAAATAATCCAAATAGTTTGCCAATCAGGCATATGCCAGGAAGAGAAAAACATTTAAGTAATGAGAATAAGAGATTTACAGTGAAATTTTTTCTTATGTCTACAGGAATATCTTAGATTCTCTAATCTTCTGACAAATTAAAAATAGTTCAAGTCTAGATTGCTTCTCCATTGTTGACAATGGATTAGATGCTCATGTTAAAAAATAGGCTACTTTGTAATTTTGATACATTTAACTGCAAGATGATCCTCAAAATAATGATGTGTATAATAGTGTTACTTTAGGCTTTTTAGTAGATGGCTTACCTTCAATATAGTAGATCGCCAAACAAGCTAAGTCCCACTGCTTTGTCTTGCAGCTCCTTGATTTCTATTGATTTCACTTTCAATGTATCTATTTGGCATTCCTCTCCTACATCCAATAGCACCAATTTGCCTTTGTACTTTCAATCTAAGCTTTCATTAGGATTAACTACCTTAGAGTTATGACACATTTATCTAAAGTTATGCATTGAATGAGAGGGTTCAAGATGGGGACAGGGTTCAAAATTTTGAGCACCAGCCGAGTACTCTGGAAATAATTGTTGAATCAAACATTGGACAGTGGTCCTCCATGATTCTTGATGGGTTATTTCCCTCCATCGATCTTCTTTCCTAAGTTATTGTGCCGCAGACTGAGTATTTTCTTAATATCTTTAATCACCTAACAAAAATGACTGCTACAAAGCTGCTTAGAAGAATGGAGGGAATTAGATTTTTGCTGCCACTGTCTAAATTTATTTGAATTCAGAGGGTTCAAGGTGGGGATAGGGTTCAATAATTTTGAGCACCATCCAATTAGTGTGGAGCCAATTGCTGAGTCAAACATTGGACAAGGGTCCTCAATGATTCTTGTCAACAATGGGCAATTTCTCTCCAATCTCCTCACCTGAGTTACTGAGCTACAGACTGAGCATTTTATTCTTGATATCTTCAATCTCCTTTGGAAAATGACTGCTACAAGGATGCTGTTAAAAAAAGTGAAGTCTAATGGAGGCATGTGACAATGTTTGGCAAAGAAAAATGACTGCTCCATGGTGCAAATCAGTTTTTCAAAAAACTGATGGCTTATGAAGGCATATGGTTGAAATGCCTCACAGGAAATAGGTTTGGACTATTTTTTGTTTGATGTTTAATTTTTTTTTCTCAAGCAATAGAGGAAATAAGAAACTGACCAAACCATTACAACAAGTAAGAAGCATAATGATGGTTGTTGAGGTATGCTCTTAAGAACTAGTCTGTTTCTTGAGAAACAATTATGTTATGTTAGAAACCCTTAGGAAATGGTCTGTTTCTTGAGAAATGGGTTTGGTATTAGTAATGAAAATGGTCATAGAAAACTGCTTTTCCATTTCTAGACCATTTTATGATAGGAACACCCATCCATTTTTGGTAACATAAGGTTTCATAGAGATCTGTTAAAGTGTTCTTACAGAACTCATAGTCTTTAAACTAATCCCACATTGTTCAAGGTGCAGAAGATTCTTGTGGTGAAGAGATGAGATAGGTATTTAGTGCATTGTGCCATAGTGAATAATAACACACAGTAAGAGTAACACATGAAATGCATTATGGACAAACGACACATGCATGAAAGGTTACATCATTGCAAGTGCACCAATAAACTAGTTTGGGTTATGTATATCACTCATTAATGGATGATCATACAACTCAAAATTCAGGTATTGACTCAACTTCCTGAGTTCCATGGTGTTCTGTTCTACCAGGTTCATCAACCTAAATTGTTCATGCTTCATTTCAACAACTCTGGGACATGGAAAATTTCAGCTGAATATTGAACTTATTTTGAATCAGTACATACTTATGCAAAGTGTAGTTGGCTGTGAGTTGTGACTATTGAGACAATAGCTTGCAATTCATGAATTGAACTCCAAACTTCTAAACATTAACACTTGAGCTATTTCCATTAAGGGAAGGACACATCCCGATTGAACACCGATGTAGTTTTCTGTTCTTGGGTATCTAATGTGAGTGAACAAGTGTGAATACTGACTTGGGATGTTTTTTAAAACATGTTGTAGTACCATCTGAGCTTATTGTAGGTATTTTCTTCCTATTCACACCCGTATTTTTTTATGCAGACTTTTCTTTATGAAACTTCTGAATCTATAGTGGTGTTCATACTTCATTCCCAAAATAGTTATTTCAGGGAATACAAGGATACCTTTTGATATTCTCTTTAGATGCATCTAGATCACTAATTTTTTTTTTTGGGATAGATATATGATCTATCTATTCAGTTAGACAGAATATAGAAGCTTTTCATTATATTCAATATTCCCTTTTTATGAGCTTTTAATAAGCATTTGAGGCATTTGACAGTGTTCTGATTAGCAGTTTATGTTTTTCAATCACAATCTCCTTCTGATATGCTCTGTAGATGCATCTAGATCACTAATGTTTTTTCTTTGGATAGATATATGATATTTCTATTCAGTTAGACAGCATATAGAAGCATTTCATTATATTCAATATTCCTTTTTTTATGAGCTTTTAATAAGCATTTGAGGCATTTGACAATGTTCTAATTAGCAGTTTATGTTTTTCAATCACAATATTGTGTTTTATAGCGACATTTTGTGGGGAATAAATGTTTACTATTTTATTATTTTTTATTTTGTGGATGTTATAGTGTTGGATAAATTGATTTTATTTTAATTGTTTACCATTTGCATATTCTAAATTGTGATTTGCATTTTTTAGGATTTCTGAAACCCAAACTCACCAAATTGCAGCCAAGAAGGAAAGGAAACTAGAGACATTTAAGGATTCTCTTGGTCTTGGAGACATAAAAGAGGGCGAGCCTTTTGACAGAGAGCTTTAGGAACAACGTAAGAAAGACAAAATTTTAGCAAGAGAAGAAAGGGAAAGGGAGCATCTTCAGAAGCTATTGGAGCAAAAAGATATGGAAAAATAGAAGGAAAAGGAGCACAAGAAGGATGAGAAAGAGGAACGCAGGAAGAAGGAGAGGGAAGAGAAGGAATGATTAGAACAAGAAAGAGAAGAGCACAGGGAGAGGAAGCTTGAGGACAGGGAACGGTTGGAGCGTGAGGAGGCCGCTGCTAGGATAAGAAGGGAAGAAGAGCAGAAGGCAACTCAAATGAGGAGGGAGGAAGATAGAAGGCGAAGGGAAAGTGAAAAATCAAAACATCGTGATGAATTGTATGAGAGAGAGATGAGATCAGATATTGACAGGAGATCAGACAGAATACATCATGGAAGTATGGAAAAAATTAGGAAAGAGCTTGAGAAGTATGATGAAAGCAGGAAAAGGAAAAGGCATGAAGATCAAATTGACCGCCACAAAGACAATGACGGTGACATGAAAAATAGGAGGAATAAATCAGGAAAGCATGAGGAGAGTGGTAGGAAGTATGCACATGAAATCAACAGAGACATTGATATGAGGAATTGGGAGAAAAACTCAAGGAAGCATGAGATAAGGAAATATGAAGACAAAAGTGATAGTGACACAAGGAGCAAGAGGAAGAAATTAGGGAAGCACAAGGAGAGAAGCAGGACATATGAAGATGACAACACTAGTGAGAGTGAGAGTGAGAGTGATAGCGAGAGTGAGAGTGAGAGTGACACTGATAGTGATAGTGATAGTGGCAGTGATATGAAGAATAGGGGGAAAAGATCAAGGAAGCATGAGAGTAGAAAGCATGAATATGAAAGTGGTAGTGACAGTGGCATGAAGAATGATAGGAAAATATCTCAGAAGGACTAGGAGAATATTAGAAATATTAACATGCAGTTATCACTTTCAATGTAATGTATTGGTATATCTAGTGTACTGTATTCTACTGTTTTAAAAGCTTTTAATTTTCAGTTATCTAGAGTTTGTTTATGAGTGTAGGTCTGCTTTCCATAAATAAATTTTGTTAACATATCTGTGTTCGTATATATGATTTTTTATATTTTCTGCATCTACCTGTATAATTTATTATATCTGAAATTTTCTCTAAGTTGATATATCTGTCTACTCCTATACCCATTCATATCCATATCATGGTATATTAGAATTCCTTGAAGAGATCAGTTAACTTTCAGAAGGAATTATTAGTATTGAAAGAGTAGCCTTGATATTATGTCCATCCGTTATCAAAATAGTTGCATGACTTTAGGCAAGAGCACTCCATGCAGTGTGCCAAGTTTTCTAGTTGTGTTCTTAAAAGATTTCAATGCCTTTTTCATTTGAAGTGCATTCAGAAATTAAAAATGGGTGTGAGTCGATATTTCCTTGTCTTTTATTTTATTCTTCATAAATCTCTGTAGATTAGTGAATATACTTGAGTTACTCTCAGTCAATATATCCCTGCCATCATCTCTAATTGATTATAAGCTTTAAGTGGTTTCAAGATTTTATCAGCAAAATCTTATTGAGGAGTCAGAGCAGTTAGGAATTTGTCTTGCTCCTTGATCTCAATAGAGTATGTGAGCTATTTGGATTTTGATGTGTGTATAAATAACATGCTTTTAGAATAGACAGGTCATGTTTTGTATGACCACAATCTCTAGTATTTATCCAGAGGTCAAGAAAATTGTCTTCCATCTCCACCGTTTCTCATTGGAGAGCAATAAACATGGTCCAAAGGGTGCAATGAATTGACAAAATTAATTTATGTTTGTGAAATGTACTGCAATTGGTACGTCAATAAACTTTTGATTCTTGAATAAATGTTTTTCATTGGTATTGTAAAAGTGGCGGTATTTACTTGTGCAGTCCCTTTAAATGCATTTTATTTTCCCTTATGGTAGGCCAGTATAGTAGATTCTGGCCTATATACTTTTGACATACATGGTAACAGTTGTGGCATTTGTTTGCTGAACAGTCCCTTTCAAATGTAGTAGTAGACTCAAATGGTCCATGGAAATAAGGCTTACAAGCGAGGATTTGTTTGATGTTTGTATTTGGTAATCCATTGTATGGATTGAATTCTATTTTGTCCATGAATATTATAATAGTATCGCCCGACTGTTTTGTTCAACAGGGTTTTGGTTAACTATTTTGTCCATTCATCCATATGTAAAATGGAGAAACCCTCCTGTCATCACTCACATCAGATTGGATTGAGAGTGTCAAACTCTACTTTCACCTTAACAGGGAGAGTAGTATGGAGATTTTCATGTGCTTAGGGATATTTATACTTGAGTTTCCTTATTTATAGGATATATCATACACCATCTTAGTGAAGGGGGAGAGCATGTCGCCTTAAAAAATATTTCATGTGCATAAAAAATTTGCAATTGCAAGGTCATGTTTTCCCTATATTGTCAAACAAGGTTGAGATCAAGGGAATGGTTTTCCTTTTCTGTGGAATTCTAGCACTAGTACAAGTGATCAATTTTGCCACGGCAAAAACGTGGCAATATCCACCTAAAAGCGTGGATATTGCCACGTCTAAGTGTTTTTTTTCCCGTGGAAACAATTTCGTCGCAATAGAGACGACCCCTAATTTGTGTTGCAATATCCACGCCTGGCCGTCGCTATATCCATGCCTGGCTGTCTCTGTATCCACGCCTGGCCGTCACTGTATCCACGCCAAGCCATCGCTGTATCCACGCTAAGCCGTCGTTGTATCCACGGCTGTGAAATTTTTTAAAAAATTGTCGTCGCTATATCCACGGCTATAACTGTTTAAAAAAAAAATACAAATGCCATAAGACCAATTCCATGTGGAAGTAGGTCTGAGGCTTCTCATACACCTGAATGTTATATGATCATTAACCACTGAATAAACCCAGAAAATGATATTCATTGCACCGAGAGATAGAAGCGAGGTGCTTAGCAGCTTGGGTGGGTGGGGATCCATCTGTAATGCTCTGCAAAGTCTATCCCCAAACGATGTTCGTCAGAAATAGAGATAACTTCTAACATCCATGTAGCTGGGTTGTATTTATCTTTGATATTTGGTACTTCGGGAATAGCCTGTAATTTGTCGTGATGAAAGTAAGAAAATTAACTCGCATTAAGGCATAAATTAGAAGTGCTCTGTTCAAAGTGTTCCTTTTCTAATGACTACAGGACTCATGACTCTGCCAAGTGGTTACCCCAAAGTATTCAACAATATTGTGAGAATATCGGCCGAGTGGTCCGAAGTAAATGACTTTCCCTCCTCTTTTCATCAACAATAGCTGAACCCATTATAGTAATTCAGTCAGAAATCAACACCACAATGAAAGAAACAATATAAGTTTTCTTAGAATCTAGACCTTGGTTTACCTCATCAAATGCTTCAAATATGTCAATGCTAGGCTGATGAATGGTACAGACAACAGTCCTTCCAGTATCTATTGTATTACGAACAGTTCGCATAACAATTGCAGCTGCTCTGGCATCCAAACCAGAAGTGGGTTCATCCATGAACATTATAGAAGGATTTGCAACAAGCTCCATAGCTATTGTTAGCCTTTTCCTTTGTTCAGTTGACAATCCAGTCACACCAGGCAAGCCTACCAGTGCATCCCTTAAATTGTCTAATTCCACAAGTTCCATGACCTCATCAACAAAGGCCTGTAATTTGAATCTTTTGCAAGTCAATAAAATGACAATTTGGCACCATGTCATATTAGAAAAATTGATTAGTGTTTGTAGACTTACAACTTTGGTTTCGTTGTCAACATCCTTTGGAAGACGGAGAAATGCCGAATATAACAGTGATTCCCGAATAGTGACCTGTGGAGAATGTATATCATTCTGTTCACAGTAACCAGAAATCCGAGCAAAGGTTTCTTGTTTTTTGGGAAATATGGAGATCTAGATATCACCCTCGATATATCCTCTAGGCTTCCTTCCAGCTAAGACATCCATGAGAGTTTTCTTCCCTGCACCGCTGACCCCCATCAATGCTGTAAGAACACCAGGTGTGAATGCACCAGTAACATCTCGGAGCAATTGAAGTCTATCTTCAGTCACTCCTTCTTCCTTCATTTCATGCAGATGAATCCAGGATTAGACTTTAGTCAGCCAAACCTTCCAAGCAAGAGAACCCACAAATATTGGCAATAACTGGATCATATAATAGATTAGTCTCATGGCTCAAGTTCCATACAGGGGGCATGTCAATGAAGTATTTGACATCTTCAAAAGACATGGCTAGTGGTTGAAATGGAAGAATCATTCCTCGCTTTGGAGCAACTCCTGTTGCATTCACCAAAGCCACCTCATTATTGCCTGCTAGATTAGTTGATCGGCTGCCCATTTGTCTGATCTGCATTTCAGCTGCATAACCAAACAATGAAGAATTTGTTATAGAACTGAGAAACATGGAATTCATCTTCTATCTAAACCCTTGAAAGTTTAATCTGTTCAACAGAATCTGAGCAAGAGATGGTTAACAGTTTTCTTACAGGAATTATTGGCATCTGCAGAAGACACAGAGCGTGAGAAAGATCCCTTTCTTGACCTTGATGGTCTTGTATTGAGCCCTTGATCTATACCATTATGTTGGGATTGCATTTCTTTAAAAACTTCCTGAGAAATTACAGCTTGAGATTTCCCAAGAGCTACACACAAACAAATCCCATATCATTTCATATTGGAAAATATTTGGTAAAATAAATATGAACAAAAAGAGAATGGCAGGTACATGTGTAGTGAAATAAATCACAATTTAGATATGTAAGAGCCAAGTTAAAAAGCACATTGAAGAGTAGTGTAAATCCCAACAAAGCACCGGCTCCTATCCAATACCAATATGCTTGTGGAAAGATGCTATGACTCTTCAACGCAGTAAGGCCCAAATTTGTGGTATCATTTGCACTCTGAAGGTCAATATGGTTCCATGAAACTAGTCAATGTGATGCATAGGTGTATAAAACCTCTTGATAGTTAAAATCTCATAGATTATTTCCATTGGTTCTATAAAATTTCATGGAATTCTCAGTGGATTAACAAGGCCGAAACCTTACATTCTTCCATCTAGGAGCAAGCATCTCATTCACAGAGATCACATTCTCTGCATACATCAAAGGGGAGCACCAGTAGCCCCATATCCACCATTTTGGGATGTTATCTGCATTGGAAATTCATCAAGCTGTTAATTTGATTGTAAACCGATGCTTCATTGTTAAAAGACCACAATCCTTTCATATGATTACAGCGACAAATTAACTTCCTACTTGTTTAACCTTCTAGTCTTGCATCAGTTCTTCGTTTGTCTCTTAGAAAGATTTTATGTCCATGAGTTAGAAATGAAAACAATTCTAACCTCTAGGAAGAATGAATCCTCCAAGCATGAAGATTATAAGAAGAGATAAAGCTCCTCCAGTATTAGCTATAATCATTGTTCTGCAAACTCCTGCTATAAGGCGGAACAGGGATGATGCCATCTGATGAACTAGGAAGATGAGAAGAAATTGAACAAAAAACCTGAAGGGAAAAAAGATTGGTGTCAGCTAGAAGGAAATAATGCAATGAAGAGATTAAGCTTAAATTACTGATAATGGAAACAATCCTAATAAACAATTTATTCAATTTGATAGTACCTGCTAGATTCAGGGGAAAACCCTATGGTATAGTAAGTCATCACCACCCAAATGCCAGCTTCCAACAATGACATCAGAATTCTCAGTAAAAAAGTAGGAATAGTGAAAGCCCATGTAGGGTAGAAGAGAAGATCCCGCTGTTTGAAGAACACAGGGAGCCTGAAAATTGTCATGGACAATTCAGCAAATCCATTGAACATATTGGTGATGAGGCTGAAAAAAAGTGCTCCAAGGTACATATTTGCATCATTTAATGTTTTCTGATGCATTTCAATCCTCAAGAATACAGTGGATCCAATGAAGGCAACAATTATAATCTGCAAAGAGAAATGGCTCCAGTAAGATATTATTTAACCTTGTGCTGATTATTCTCTTCTAATATTAACATTTTGAAATAGCATATGACTTATCTCAAATCAAACCAAATTATAGAGTCTGAAGCATCTCACTTGTACAGTTTTGAAAATGTAAACAAAGGAATTATGCTTGACAAGAAGCCATTCTTTTGCAAAACAGGCCTTGAAGATCTCTCTTTTGGGGACAGGGTTCCTATGGAACACCAAAGCTGCTCTGTGACTTATGTTCTTAGTATAAGGGACTGATAACTCATTTTACAAATCCAAACCTGTTTTAAACTGCTTGAATCTAGATACAAATTCCTTGACAGGTACATAGTGGTAAGGCTGCCCATTGTCTGCCCAGTATTGTTCTTGATCCTTCTTAGATGTAACCTGTAACCATGGGATATTGGCAAGGAAATGTAAGCTTAATGGACAATTTGAATTGGAAAGCACTGATTATATGAAATCAATAATTATTTTGAAATTTTGAAATCTAAATACCTCTTGTAAGAAGTCTGCAGTGCCTTTTCTTTCAGGGCATTTGAATCCACAGCTTTCAAAAAACTCTAGCACATTCTCCCTAGGTCCATGGTAGACAATCTGCCCCTCTGATAAGAGTATTATGTCATCAAAAAGTTCAAATGTTTCCGGTGCTGGCTGCAACAAAGACATGAGAATTGTCGCATCCATGAGATGGGTGAACTACTGCAAGCATTTAACTATTTGATATGTGGTAGAGCTGTCAAGTCCTATTGAGATTTCATCCATGAAGAGAGTCTTGGTAGGTCCAACAATCAACTCCCCTGCAAAATGAACATTTAAAAAAAAAATTAGAACTGTAATGATTTTTGTGCATATTAATGATATCTATACTTACACACACATCTCTAGTTTGTTCAGAAGAATCTCCAATATGATTAACATGCATACCAGTTGTGACACGCTTCTTTTGCCCACCAGAGATTCCTCTTTGCATGTCGTCACTGACTATTGTATCTCCACAAATATCTAAGCCCAGAATCTGTTTAGGCACACAGATATTAAAGCAATGAATACCTGAATCTCCTCTGCTACCTATGTATCTATCTAAATCCTTGAATTATAGCAAGATTGGCCTCAAAATGCATTTATTAATACCTTGAGGATGTAGTCAGTTTGAAGGCTACTCTCCATACCTTCCATTGTTGTTGCCTGCAAAAAACAAGCAACAATACAATTTAAGAACCGAATTGTCCGTAACAAACACAGTGCCTACTAACTCATTAGAATCTATCAAGCTTTTCTCTGAGCATGTAAGTGGCATAATGCTTACTTTCATGAATAGGTCAATTTCTGCCTCTGGAAAAATCCCAGCTTGCTTTTCTCTCCTAGCAAGTTCCGCAAGCAGAGCTACATAAAAAAAATGCGCCACCAAACAAGCCATTCAATATAAAAGACACCTTGATATTGTGATACAGAGCACTAATCAATGGATGGAATTTTAATTAGATTGCTCACCATATCTGTCACCCACACCCTGACATCTAGCAGAGAAATCAATTGTTTCTCTAACTGTCATTTCACCAACATGAAAGTCATGCTGGCTTATGTAAGCCGATGTTTTATGAGGAACAAACTCCTTGAGTCTATGCCTGTTGTAAGTAATCTCTCCCTTCACCTGATCATCAAGGCATGCTTAAGTAAATACCTTGTTCTACTGATGAAACACTATATAGCCTACCTGTACAACGCTAAGCAAGGATAGGAAAAGTATTTAACCTTCAAACCAGTGTCCAATTTCCCAGCCAAAGCTAGTAGCAATGATGCCTTTCCAAACCCAGGGGGACCCAATAACAAAGCCATTTTGCATAATCAGTGCAAAGATATGGTGTAAGCATTTTTCATTGTTTCAAGTAAGATCTTTCAAGAGGAAGTCCTCTAGCATTTCCAACCATTTGAGCATGATGACATTGCTGATTTAGAGTAGAATGGAGAGGCTTTTAGTGTAGATTTGGAGCAGCCTGTCCTATCCTCTCCTAGGGTGAATTTGGATCAGAGTTTTCAGCCATTTATTTCAGATTTTGCTTTAGATGTGGAACAATAGGAAGCATATTTGATTGCAGGTCCAGAACAACCAAATTTTCCATTTTCATGGATAGCTTGTGAGTAGTTTCAGGAAGCTGTATTTTTCAGCGCTATCCAAATTTGGATAGAAGGGGCTAATGAGAAGTATGAGCTCCCTTGGTTGGGGTTTGAAGACATGAATGGTAGTCCATATCTCATGCAATTTTTCAGCTCTCATTTCATGAAGGTGATTGTATGTACTATGCTCATCATTGTCTTCATCTTGTCTTGGTTCATCACCAAGGATAGGAAGAAGCCTTAGCACAGTTCAAATGCTAAGGTGGCTTAATTGGTTGTATGCCTATACTTGACTTAGTCTTGCTCACTGGTTAGAGTAGGTAGGTAGGAGAATGAATAAGCTTTTCTATGAGCATTAGGGCAGATGATGTGATGTGTTTGATTTTCTTGCATTTATGGTCAATGCTAACAAGTACATGTAGAGACATCTAAAGTTCTCATGCACTCACACAAGGAGCACATGTCATGTAGTTGGAGCCAATCACCACCTATTAAAACAATCACCAACGATTAAATATAGAAATAGGTCAGAAGAATGGAAGAAGTGACAAAAAAATAGCATACATCAAAGGAGAAATGTTTAGTTTCCAGAATCTAGCGTGATGGTCTTAACAAAATGGACTCAGTTAGGATCTTCCAAGACCAACCACGATTCCAAATCAGGAAAAGGCCCATCCACAAAGCCAAAGGGTAACCCCAAGGATTTGAATCCCAAAGCTTGCTTTTGGATTGGAAATGGTATAGGGCCATATTGTGCTTTATGAGTCAATCTTTGGCACATGGAGAATTTGAATGTCTAGAATAAAATGAAACAATGATTTAGGACAAACCTGAGCCAGAGCGTAGGGCAATGCAGTGTAGATTCCTGCAGCCCTTTCTAGATAGAACACTGTTCTCTCTACTGCAACCACTGGCTGCACAGAAGTGCTTAACCAATCCCTACGAAAGGCAATCTATCATCCTTTATAAACAAACTTCAATAGTAAACATTACGAATTTCCTGATTGTGAAACAAACTTCAATATTAAACAAACTTCAATAGTAATACCTATACATGGTAGTTGGATTTGATGCAGAATCAGACCTACAGCAACATGTCCAGAGAAAAGATTGAATTATAAGCGAATTTGGAAAATTTATCCAGAGGAGCAAAGCAAGATTTTCCTGCAAACTTACAACTGAGGGTTAAATGCAAAAAATAGCTTCAACAAACCTAGGGCAGATATCCTAAGTAGGCTATAGGAAGAATTGCACCAAAAATACTTTTGAAATTAGCCAATACCATTAAGCCTAAAATATTCAGTTAACATCGTGTTACTCTAAAGTTCAAACACTTCACTAATAACTTTGACTTACACCAATAGGTAGCCAGAAGTACCAAAGAAGACACGCCAATATGGGTCAATACCAAAGATCTCAGCTCCACTCAATGACTTTGATGCTCTTGATCCCTGGGCATCAATTTTCTCCACAACACACTCTGGACAATACCATGCTCCTTCTGGTAAATGAGCTTTGGAAAGACCAACACATCGAAAATGATATGCAGATGGGAAACCATCTCAACAAATCAAATTCCCATCCATTCCACATAGGCAGCATTCATCACTGTTTAAATCCTCTACATCATTCACCTCGGGACTTGTAAACTCAGTCTGTCCATTCTTAGAGTAACTATGCTTGTTCTGTGAGACTGAATTGTCTGAATGAAAATTTGTGTTTTCAAGTGTCACTTGGCTTGAATTGGACCTCCTCTGCCCATCTTCTTTGGTACAAGAAACCCTCTTTCTTTTTGAATAGCAGGGATTTATTTCAATCAATCCAGTTGCACCAGAAGAAAAGTTAATTTTCACATCTGCATCTGTATCTTGTTCGAAGTTTACCCGCATGTTGATTGCTGTTCGAACTTCCTTAGCCTCCATTATATCATCGGAAAGAAACTGCAAAATTGTTAGCTTTGTGGAAGGAAATATGGTATAGTACTCGCCATTCAAAAGCTTCAAATGAGAAATATTCTGTCCCAGGTGACTACTGAAACCCTGAGTTGAAAGATATTCTACCAGGTAAACTGGCCAGGTAAATTCAATATCTTCAACCTCGTATTCCTATTTCGGAACCAAAAGGGTTTCAATATCTCTTTCCTCCTTCCATTCCTCCTTTGGAACCTGAAGCGTTTCAGTAATTTCCATCTTGCATTCCTCTGCGAAATCCATGGTGGTTTACCCCAAAGAAAAACCTTCCCCCTCTTGAATTACGCATGCAATATCAAGAGCTAAGTATGATTCAAGCACAATTACCATTAAGTAGCAAAGAAGGACTCACAGATAGTTATTATTGCTGGGCATTTACAGAGGCCGGGGCTGACCATGGCGGGACCTCCAAGTAGATGTAAATGGGGCCAACGGTTAAACCCTAGCTCGCTGGTGCGATGATGCCAGATCGAATACGCAGATTTGCATGAGAACACCTTGCTAAATATTATTATCGATTTCCAAAAACAAGTCGCCTCGAACTCTTCCTCCCTCTGATTCCTCCTCCTCGTCCTCCATAAATATAAGCATTAATCCACCCTCCCACGAAAACGAAAACGAAAACAAAAAGAAGATCGAACCTCTTATTTGTAAAAAGTCAACAAAAGACGGTGCCGTCGCTATATCGACGGTCAGGCGTGGATACAGCGACGAAAGTCGGGGCTCCTTAAAAAAATTTGTAAAAATGCATAATTTACCCTTGATTTTTCCACGAAAGTAAAAAAGCGTGGAAAACTAACGTGGAAAAATCTGCCCGTATGTACTAGTGTAGGAGGAGTTTGCATTTTTTATGAAAAGTTTGAATGGGAAATAGAAGAATATCCTCTAGTAGCACCACCAACAGCAGTAGCAGAAGAATAATTTCCTTTAATGACACATTTGTTTATACATCACTCTCTTAATTCATGCAATGTTAACTTAGTGCTTCTACATGCAGACACATTATAACGAGGGAGCTCAAAAATTCAGCCTTGAATTTTGAATAGCTCGCTTGCTAGTTGGCATCATACAAACTGCACCTCCCTTTTTTATACCAATACTTGAGTAAACTGTAAATTTCCAGAGCAGGGTTTTGGGATATTTTTGGGTGCTATTTTTTTCTTGAGAAATATGTCTTATAGAATTTCTTTGGCTAAGATGCTATGCTATGACAAGTGAATATATTCTATCAAAGTCACTTGGGACTTGCACCTGGCTTCATCTCCACCAACTAGTTGGGGGGGTGTTGAGCCTGGGTCTCCACATTAATACAAGCCCGGTCATCTCTCTACTTGTTGTTTGAAATTATAGGGGAAGGAGGCTGGATTTATCATGTACAACTAGACTTTACCATATACACTATACTGGTTCAATATTGGTTGGTTAATAATACATTGCAAACCTGATACTTTAATGATAAGCTAGGGTTTTATAGAAACATGCAATTTCAATCCAGTCATGCATAGTGGCATACTGTTATGTTTTCAAGATGCTTTTGAACAAATAATGGCTTGTCTCTACATTATAAGTCCACATTCAATGTTTTCAATATGCTTTTGAACAAAGAATGGCTTGTCTCTACATCATAAGTCCACATTTAACATCCTTTGCAGCAATAATTTTTATATACCCAAAAACTAACATTCATTCTTTACTTGTTTATGGATTTTGCAATCCTGCAGATGCAAGATGTAGACAATGGTACACTGTTAAAGTGGACGCTTCAAAGGTTACCTTGGAAAATAAGGCAGATCTTCTTCAATGAGCTGAAGTTCGTGTGTGTGCTTTTGATATACAGAAAACCAAGATTCCTTTGAAGTTCCCTGATGTCGAATATGACATGATAATAATGATTTCACACATGGTGGATGGTCAAGGCTATCTTATTATAAATCGAGAGGTAAAAACACTTGTCATTGTTTTATTCCTATTGGTTAGCCTATCCTTTGTTTTGGGATTTCTTTCATCTATGCTAAGCTTGTCACGGAGGAAAAGTGGTGTGAATCTGAAGTTTGAAGAGAGAATTATACTGTTCTAGTAAATGGAGAAATAGGCAACACCTTGGGAAAAATCAAAAGTATTAACTGATTTATTGTAGGGAAACTAGCAGTCATGGAAAAAATGAATAATTTGATTAGGATGGAAATTTATTTAAGTTCATGCAGAAAGGGTGAAATTGCAGGGGAAGGAGGCTGGCTTTTACAACAGGAAATCCTAGGTTTCATTTGAAAATGTTTTGAATCTTCTTGCTCATTTTGAAGAATATTAAAAATATCTTTCTAAGGTTTGGAAATTCTTTTTTGGTAATGAATCTCATTTTAGCTGCACCAAGTGATAAATATCAAGGATTAGGTGATAATGTCTCATCCAGTTGGACTATACTACAATTGTCGATACATTGACTGTCTCATGTAATCTTTTGGAGACTTCTACATGTTTTAGATGATACTTTGATTTTTGTTATGTAAGTCACTTAGTGGCCTCATGAATGTAAAATTTTATATAACTCTGTGAATCAGTCTATTCTTTCCTTCTAATTTTGTTTTATAGAGGTTGTAGATTGTACTATTCTTAATTTCAACATAGTGAAATCCATGATTAACCTATCTGGATTCAATGATAGTTTGTATTGACACTTTTTCTCATAAAGTCCCCTCTATAACTTTTTTATAGTAAGTTTTTTAATTAGGTTAGAATATGGTCTGGATTTTGGTGGCAAAGGTAGTAAATTGTAATTATGTAAAATTGATTCCTCCAAAATAAATGGGTTCTTTTACTGATACAACAAGAATTAAATGATTAAACATGTGATCTATATCCTTCTTTGGTGTATTTTTATTGTGTCACATACCCCAATTTTGCAAAATAATATTATCTTATTTGATTTTATTCCAAGACATTATGTTAAATTTTATGCTAAAGTTGTAATTGATGACTCAGCAGAGTCAAGGATGTTGAATGTAATTATGAATATTTTAATTATAAATAAATAAAAAGTGGAGACAACAGCTTGGGAGAGTTGTTAAAAGAGTGTTTATTGGTCAAGTTGGTGGAGGAGACTGGGTGGAGAGCAAATAGACAAGTGGTAGCATCCTCAAACACTTCCAATGTTGCAGGTGGCAACTTCCCTACATTTGGGGTCACGATCCCCCAAGAAAATGGGATTAGAGAAGGTGGCTCAATTAATGACAACTAACCCAAAAAGACCTAGGAAATCTTAATAAAAATTCCCATTGAAGAGAGCGGAGGCTACTCATTCCAGGAGAAGAATCATTTAGGTGAATGTACTTCAAGGATTTCATTGGGAAGGGAATTTCTAGAAAGTGTTTGAGGGGTAAACTACAGAGAATGATCTAGTACAGCTTTTCAACTGAAATATCTTGCTGCTGAGTGCAGAGTTAGTACTGAGTCATTGGACTAGTATTTGATTGCTTGCTCCACCCAGTCCCAGCCAAGGAGACCAGGAACAGACTCAGGGGTCTTGAGAAGACGTTGTTTGAGTGCTCTCCAGGAGTTGGTAGGGAGGAACATCCTCCCAACGTTGTTGTCATCTAGCTTTAAAAATAGGTTCTACTATCTTTTATTTGCTGTGTGAAAGTTTATTTCTGAAAATGAATGAATAATGTAAGATTTATATGTTATGTAATGAACTGTTAGAATTTATAATCACTTATTTGTTGAATGTTGAAACTATAATTGAATGAGATAATCCTACCTATGTTTTTCCACATCTGGATAAACTAGATCACACTTTAGCATAGGTAGTGCATTTAAGATAGATGAAGATATGATAGAAATCTGGATTGATTAGGACTATTTTGTATTTCAGAATAACAAAGTAATTTATTTCTGTATATAGATGTTTTCTGGAAAGGATACTATTTTGTCTAATTAAGTTATGGTTTAAAAACTAGACTAATGTATTAGGAATGCTAGCAAAGAAGTATACATATTACTTTTCAAAACAACAAGTTTATTTCTTTTAATATGTTGATTATTGTAAATAGGTTATTTGTCTTATTCAGAACTATATTTTTGCAAAATGAAACTACTAACCTGTCACATAGGGAAAAGATTCAACTTAAATAAATACTCATTTATTTCTGTGAAGAAAGAATCAAGTCACTTTACAGAGTTAATTTATTGTACATGTTGCTTAACTATTTCTACAAAAGTTCATATTTCAAGTAGGATAATTCTAGTACAATCTTTTTATAAATAAAATTTACTGTAGCAATTATAATAGCATAACAATGAAATATTAACAAAATCCTACCTATGTACTTATAAAAAAAAAACTAAGTGCAAGGGTAAATAATATTTAATAAATATTATTTATATATGAACAAATTCATTTAAATAACTAAATAAAAATTAATTATAAAAGAATGTACATGGTCGAAACCCTCATAATATTAAACAGTATAAATTATAGCATTAACATTATAACATTGTAATTTATAGCATAAACATTGTAATTTACAAGTAATAACAATATAATCAGATAAGCACTAATCCAAAGATTTGGATTATTGTGTTTTCTAAAAACATCAACTATAAAACATTATTACAGTCCTATAAGGACAAAGAAGAAAATAAGGATGAATGTATAACCACTTCATACCTGTAACAAACAATTATTCAACATGTATTATTAAACTAACCTACAGAATAATTTAAGAAATTAATTATACACAGGATTACTAACAGAATTTAAACTTGCTCGAATAATCGAGCTTATTAACAATTATTATGATAGAAAGAAATAGCATAATAGACAATATTAATATATTTTAATGGAAGATAAGTTAACAGTAGAAATATCTTTACATAGTCGAAATAGGGTGAAACCCTAGTGCAAAAAATTACATTTAGAGCATCAAAATAACCAAGTTTGATCTCAAGACAAATACATCTCTTCACTTAAAGTTAAATAGAGGATGGATCGACAAGACAAATACGTTACTTTACATAACTATACACATAACCAGTAAAACAAAAATTTACAAGTCACGGCATAAGCCGGAAACCCTGCTAGTAGCAAGGGTTTGGTAAACAGACTAAAAAAGCTAACTAAGAAACAATAACGACAAGGGTTATTTGCAGGCCACGACGACCAACCGAACTGTTCCCTAACAACTGAACATGCATGGATTGCCATGGGCTGACCCGGGCTTACCTGTAAGCAGGAAGCCGACCCCATGCTTTTGCACGAACTGCGAAGAAAGTTGTAACTGTCACCTACACAAATAATCCCACAAGCGTTAATATTATTGCATTATATCACAACTCAACTAAAACAAGTTTTAAGAACTTTTGAAAGAATTTTTATTACACGGGAGAAAAGGTAATGTAACCACCAAGGAACAAGAGCGCCGCCACCAGTGAAATGAAAAGCCAACCCTTCATCTCTTTTGTGACAGAGAAGGGTCCAATGAGTGCTTAAACCACTGCTAGCAAGAGCCAAAAGAAGGGAGCAACGACCAAGCAGGAAGCAGACATTGAAGCACACATTGTCACCACCTTTCAGAGCATGAGAACCCACAATCCGAAAAACTCTATGACAGACCAGGCCATAAGTTAAAGTCACGAATCTTAATGAATAATTGCCAATATAAACTTACAGTCCTTTAAGCTAACCCTACAAGCAAGCCATGGAGGAATAATCCAAAAAACAAAACTACACAGAGTCCAAGATGTAAGCTAAATGTCAAGGCTCGCATCAAACTTTTGCAGCGTGAACTCACGGTGCAGCAAGGATTCAAGGACGACGAGGGTAGATGGAATGTTGCAAACCAAGACACAAAGCTTGCATGGTGACCAAGACACAGTTGCAGAGCGACCTGGAGGCTCAACAATAACGGAGAAGAATGACAAAGCATAGGGTTTGTAATCCCTTATACTCCCAACACTTGGCTGAGAAGGAACAACGTGGTCTCACAATAATTCAACCATTCAATGGGTCGACTCCATAGTCCCTGCATGCAAATGATTTTCAATTTTAAAAAATGTAATTTATGTATAGTCATATAATATGGAAATCATACAAAGGTTCTACGTGCTCATGGAGGTCAACCTTCGGTTGCATGGGTTTAAAACTATGAAACCTCAAATCATTGCCAAGTTTATGTTATAGGCATCGCATGGTTCTAGGATGAGGAAATTTCAAAGTCTTATATATACAATACATTACATATAAACCATTTGATGGAGTGGACCAACGTTTCATCCCCTTCCATATTAAATTATAATGTACACTTTACAAATCAACGTTAATTTATATCAAGCTTATGGTTGACAATGAATTCAACGAACCTCATCAACCATATACATGCCAAAGTATTTTTATGTTGATAGATGCCCAAAGTATGTCATGTGTATACTTATTCGAAATATTTAGGCTTGAAAACTTTAGTTTATGAACTATATACTTATATATTTATTCACATTAAGCTTGTTGTTAATCATTAAATTGATGTAATATCATAATCGATATTTTTTCCCAAATCATATTTATGCATAAAAGATTTATTTCTCCACTAATGGGAAATCCATTTAGTCATAGCATAAATAGTATAGTTACAACCGTCGATAAGCCTTGCTCTATCGAAACTAGGTTAATAAAATAAATCTTATAATACTTAGGAGATGCAAAGAAAAAGGCTATTTCCTCTCTTAGCCAAACTATGATAATAAAAAATTACTAACAAATTTTGCATAACTAATTATATTGTCACCAACATTTATGTTGTGACTTGACAATTTTATAGAACATAGTTCTAATTGGGATCATGAAATTTATAAACCTTATCTGTTTATAATCAGAACTACTGGTAAACTTGAATACATTATAAACAAGATAATTTGTGTAGGTATCATTAAATATCATAGAAATTATAGATCAGTGGATGGAAAATACTCGGATTATGGCTATGAATCCTGTACATAGCTCAGATCAACAAAGTTCAATTACTTTTGGCTGTTTACCAACCATGAAAAGTACTTTTAGCTTTTCCATGTTTTGATTCATAACATAAGATTTTAGAACTGTCTAGTACTTGCATGAGATAATAAATCAATCTCTCTTGAAGAATTGTCATAAGTTAAGTAATGTGGTCAGAGGCTTAATCCAAAAGAAATACTATAAAATAAAATAAGAAACTGGAGCGAAACCATCTCACTAGACTCTAAGTACTTAGGACTTGGTACTCCACTGTAATGTTTAGAACGTTATAGATAGAAATATTCTTTACAGAAGATAAATAACCAGCAGTCGGTTATACTAATATTATAAGTTGATAATGTATTTTACTGTTAGAACAATCATTACAACATTATAGGTTCTGCACTCTAGGTGAAATTAACTTACGACAAAGATCACAAATTGTGAACCAGGTAGAATAATTACTGTCGGTATTTACATTCAATAAAGAAACTCTTCTATACACATATCGTTGACAAAAATAATTGGAAGGAACAAACTACTTGTTTTACCTCATAGAAGCAGATGGATTTGTAACAGCTTATTTACCGAGCTATTTATTTTGCAAATAGAAATATATATGAATGCTTTATGGAATTAATAGGCATCACTCGATCATTCATACCTGTAAACCTGTAAAGACAATTAAGCTTTCTGCGTTAGCTTAAAATCTAAGTAAGCCCCAGAATCCAAGATAGTTCCACCTACTTGTCGCAAGACAAAACTCATCAGCAAACTGAAAGAGGAATTATTGCACTAGTTAAACCTAACCTTGTAGTAAATAGTAGAATGCTAAGTTACTTAATTAATATTATGTATTAGATAATCCGGTATTCAAATCTTTTATAAATAACTATTAGCTGTTAGCAGACCACATTCTCAGCATTTTATGTATTTTCAAAATTTTAAATTTTTATAAAAATTTGGGGTTTTGACATGTGGTATTAGAGCACAAGGTTCAAATAATAGGCCTTGATGAAGACCAACTAGCTTTCATGAAAATAGTAAATTAAATTATTATGCCAATGTATTTTATTTTAAATGTTATTCAACAGAGAATTGTTTTCTGATGTTTAATAGGCAGGTATGGAAAGGCTAGAAGAGTATGCAGAGGAGGAGTCTCCAGTTACTGAGACAAGAAATCTACCAAGAGATCCTATACCAGAGGATTTAACTACCAATTCCTCAGAATTGTTACAAACTGTAAAATATCTAAAAACTAAAATGGAGTCTATAAAACGAGAAAATGAAAGGATTCTAAGGGCTCAAGAAGAGCTGAATCAGATCCTAACTGAAAAGTTTCAAACTGAGGGTAGGGGTAGAAGAATAGAATCAGAAGATACCAGTCATCAACGTAAATCTAAAAATATGAAACATACTAAAACTTAAAGTAGTTCGTCTTCTGAAGTGTTTGGTGAACAATGAAATTACCATTCTACTAGTGACAGTAGTGATGATAATCAGTACACTAAAAAGAGGAAATACAAACCTTATGAGGAAATTTCTGGGGAATTCAAAAAGATACAACCACCAACCTTTAATGGAGAGATTGAGAAGGGGGAGGAAGTTGAATCCTAGTTATCTGGGATGAAGAAGTACTTCCAAATATACAACTATTCTAGCTAGTTAAAGGCTAGAATGGCTATTTATAACCTCTCAGGAAAGGTTGACATTTGGTGGCAGGACTTGAAAAGAGTTAAAGGCATAAAAGAGAAAAATGTAAACTGGAGTACCTTTAAGAGGTATTCTAGAAAGAAATTTCTGTCTAAGCAATATTATGAGGAGAGAGCCAAAGAATTTTATGAGTTAAAGTTAGGATTAATGACAATGAATGATCTGAATAGCAAGTTCTTAAGTCTACTTAGGTATATACCATACCTCATAGATGAGAAACCAAAGGTACAATGATTTCTTAGCTGTCTTCCTTATCATATTAAAGATAGAATTGAATATGATAACCCAAAGACCTTGGAAGAAGCTATGAGAAAGGATAACTTCTGTTTTGAGTAGAATCAGAAGAAAGAAAGCTTGGCCAATTGGAAAGCTAAGAAAAAAAATAATCAGTTTGAACAAAAGAAAAAGGATTTTGTGCCTAACAGAAATTTTAAGAACAATAAGGAAAAAAATCATCCTAATAACAAGAACTTCCAAGGAAATAAGAACAATACACCCAACAACCAGAATAATTCCAAAGGAAAAGATTTTGCAAATAATCATGGAAATTTTAACAAGAGCTTTGAATGCAAAGAGCTTGTCAAGTGCTGGGAGTGTAATGACCCACAGTATGCTTCAGTCTGTCTAAATTGGAAGAATACGGGTAACAACATTCATACCATACAAGAGGAGATGACCATTGGAGAACTAGCGAGGACCATGCCCAGGATTAACGTAGCTTTGGAGAATCGACAAGCTGAATATTAGACTTCCATGGTGGAAGTAGAAGGTATGATAAAGCAGACCCCTCTAACTATTTTGATTGATCGAGGAGCTAGTCTCAGTTATATTGCACCTCAAATAGTAGAAAACTGTAATTTATCTGGTGATAAGTTTGAGAATTCATGGTTAGTTCAATTAGCCACTGGTGCTAAAAGAAAAGTAACTTGTTTTGTGAAAGAATGTGCATTAGTTATGGATAAATTTGAAATTGCTGTTAAACTTAATGTTTTGCCACTTGGTTCTTATGATTTCCTGATTGGTATGGACTGGTTAAAATCACATTGAGTAATTCTAAACTGTTATGATAAAACTTTCACATGCTTAAACAATGATGAAAGACCAGTAAGTGTTAAAGGGATTCCTAGAAAAACTACTGTAAGGTAGATTTCTGCCATACAACTTAGAAAGGGATGTAAATCTTACGCGGTAATAATAATTGATGAGGAAAGTTTAATTAAAATAGATAAGTTAAAATTGGAAGACATACCAGTATTAAGAGAATATGTTGATGTATTCCCAGAAGAGACTCTGGGATTACCTCCGAAAAGGGAATTGGATTTCACCATTGAACTGGTACTGGGTGCAGTACCTAGTTCAAAAGCCCCGTATCAAATGAATACACTCGAACTTAATGAATTGAAATCTCAATTAAAAGAATTAATTGATAAAAATTATATTCGACCAAGTGTGTCTCCCTGGGGGCACCTGTTATCTTCATCAAGAAGAAGGATAGAACTATGCAACTTTGCATAAATTACCGTCAGTTAAACAAGATGACCATTAAAAACTGATATCTGTTTCCCCGCATAGATGATCTATTTGATCAACTACGAGGAGCCACGGTGTTTTCGAAAATATATTTAAGGTCTGGATATCATCAAGTAAGGATTAAAGATGAAGACATCTTTAAGATGGATTTCAGAACTAGATATGTTCATTATGAATTTGTCGTAATGCCATTCGGGCTTACTAATGCCCCAGCTGTCTTCATGTGTTTAATGAATAATGTATTGCATAAGTATTTACATAAGTTTGTAGTCGTATTTATCAACGACATTCTAATCTATTCAAAAAATGAAGAAGAACATAAAGAACATGTAAAAATTGTTTTGCAAGAGTTGTGAGAACATCAACTCTTTGCAAAGTTTAGTAAATGTGATTTCTTCAAGGATAAGATTCAGTATTTAGGTCACGTAGTGACCAAGGAAGGAATTTCTTTAGATCCTGAAAAAATAAGGGAAATCGAATATTGGCCGGCTCCTGAGGATGTGACAGATGTTTGATCTTTCATGGGCATTATCGGTTACTACTGGAGGTTCATTGAAGGCTTTTCGAGGATAGAAAATCTGATCACTTCTTGCAAAAGAAGGGAAAGAAGTTCGACTGGAATCAGAAATGTGAAGAAAGCTTTAAAAAGTTAAAAACCTTATTAACCAGCGCACCTATTTTAAGAATAGCAGCTCCTAATAAAGAATTTGTGGTGTGCACTGAAGCCTGTAATGATGGCTTAGGTGGTGTTTTGACTCAAAAAGGGCATGTTATTGCCTATGAGTCTAGAAAGTTAAAATTTCATGAAAAGAATTATGCAACATATGATCTGGAACTAGCAGCTGTAACACAGGCTTTAAAGATGTGGTGACATCACCTAATTGACAGAAAATTTGTTTTAATGACTAATAATAAATTATTGAAGTATCTTTTAGATCAGCCTAATCTAAATGCCACACAAGCTAGGTGGTTAGGTTTCTTAAGCAAGTATGATTTTGAAATTCAGCATATAAAAGGTAAAGAAAATAAAGTTGCTGATGCATTAAGCAGGAATGCAAGGCTGAATTTTGCAGCAACTATCAGCACCTATGTTTTAGACTTGGATGATCAACTTAAAGAAGGAATAGAACAAGATGAAGTTTACCAGAATTTGCAAGCCAAAGTTAAGGAAAATCCAACAAAAAATTTAATTAAGGGTTACAGTTTAAATGAAAAATAATTTTCACTATATAAAGATAGACTGTATGTACCTAATGTACCTAAAGTTAAGTTGTTAATTCTGGATGAAATTCATAAAACACCATATTCATGTCATCCTGGTTATCAAAAGACTATCACCATGTTAATAAAAGAGTATTTCTGGCCAAATATGAAAACTGAAGTAGCAGAATATATTGCTAGGTGTTTGGAAAGTCAACAGGTAAAAACTGAACATCAACACCCAATTGGTTTGCTACAGCCATTACCCATCCCCAGCTGGAAATGAGAGATAATTAGTCTAGATTTTATTACTGGGTTGCCTAGAAATCAAAATCATCTTATGATTCTATCATGGTATTAGTTGATAAGTTAAGCAAAGTAGCTCACTTTATACCTATTAAAACTACTTATAAAGCTGCCAACATAGTTGATATTTTTCTAAAACAGATTTTTCGCTTGCATGGAGTCCCAAAAGTCATAATCTTAGAAAAAGATCCTAAGTTTACATGAAACTTTTGGAAGTCCTTGTTTAAAGGGTTAAACACTACATTAAATTTTAGTACTTCCTTCCATCCTCAAACTGATGGACAAACTGAAAGGGTAAACTAGCTACTGGAAGATTTATTAAGAATGTATGTGAAAGACCAGCTAGGTAAATGGGAGGATTATTTACATCTGGTAGAATTTGCTTATAATAATAATTATCAGATATTAGCCAGATTTAGCCCTTTTGAAATTTTATATGGATGGAAATGTAATACTCCTATCTCTTGGAGTAATCTAGTAGATCGATTGGTATTAGGTCTAGAACTGTTAAAAGAGATGGAATAAATTGTAAAACAAGTGCAGGGAAATCTAAAAGTGGCACAGGATCGGCAAAAAAGTCAAGCAAAATTAAAAAGAACTCCAAAGGAGTTTCAGGTAGGTGAACATGTGTTCATTAAGGTAAGGCCCAAAAATAGCTCTCTGAGATTGGGGAGTTGTGCAAAATTGGCACCTTGTTACTGTGGCCCATTTGAAATTCTGTCTAGGATTGGACAAGTAGCTTATCAATTAGCATTACCACCTAATTTAAAAGTACATAATGTTTTTCACATTTCCATTTTAAAGAAATATGTTCATGATGCTACTCATGTTGTTATCTGGAATGATGTACATGTGGAACCAAAAGAGGATTTTCTGGTGGAACCGAACTGTATCGTCGGGAGGAGGAAGATTACACTTCAGAACTGCACCATTGGATATGTAAAGGTGCAATGGAAACACCTTAGTCCAGAGGAATCCACCCGAGAATTGGAAAGTAAAATGCGAGATGCATATCCAATTTTGTTCCAGGGGAATTCTGAGGATGAAGAATAAATAACATCGAGGACGATGTTATATTCTAAGGGGGTGTGTATGTCACATGCCCAAATTTTGCAAAATAATATTATCTTATTTGATTTTATTCCAATACATTATGTTAAATTTTATGCTAAAGTTGTAATTGATGACTCAGCAGAGTCAAGGATGTTGAATGTAATTATGAATATTTTAATTATAAATAAATAAAAAATGGAGACAACAGCTTGGGAGAGCTGTTAAAAGAGTGTTTACTGGTCAAGTTGGTGGAGGAGATTGGGTGGAGAGCAAATAGATAACTGGAAACATCCTCAAACACTTCCAATGTTGTAGATGGAAACCTCCCTACATTTGGGGTCATGATCCCCCAATAAAGTGGGATCAGAGCAGGTGGCTCAATTAATGACAACTAAACCAAAAAGAACTAGGCAATCTTAATAAAAATGTCCATTGAAGAGAGCGGAGGCTGCTCATTCCAGGAGAAGAATCATTCAGGTGAATGCACTTGAAGGATTTCATTGGGAAGGGAATTTCTGGAAAGTGTTTGAGGGGTAAACTGCAGAGAATGATCTAGTACAGCTTTTTAGCTGAAAGATATTGCTGCTGAGTGCAGAGTTAGTACTGAGTCATTGGACTAGTATTTGGTTGCTTGCTCCACCCAGTCCCATCCAAGGAGACCAGGAATAGGCTCTGGGGGTCCTGAGAAGACACTGTTTGACTGCTCTCCAGGAGTTGGTAGGGAGGAACATCCTCCCAACATTGTTGTCATCCAACTTTAAAAACAGGTTCTACTGTCTTTTATTTGTTGTGTTAAAGTTTATTTCTGAAAATGAATGAATAATGTAAGATTTATATGTTATGTAATGAACTGTTAGAATTTATAATATTTTAGTTGTTGAACGTTGAAACTGTAACTGAATGAGATAATCCTACCTATGTTTTTCCCCATCTAGATAAACCAGATCATACTCTAGCACAGGTAGTGCGTTTAAGATAGATGAAGATATGATAGAAATATGGATTGATTAGGATTATTTTGTATTTTAGAATAACAGAGTAATTTATTTCTGTATATAGATGTTTTCTGGAAAGGATACTATTATGTCTAATTAAGTTATGGTTTAAAAACCAGACTAATGTATTAGGAATGCTAGCAAATAAGTATACATATCACTTTTCAAAACAACAAGTTTATTTCTTTTAATATGTTGATTATTGTAAATAGGTTATTTATCTTATTCATAACTGTATTTCTGCATAATGAAACTACTAACCTGTCACATAGGAAAAAGATTCAACTAAGATAAATACTCATTTATTTATGTGAAGAAAGAATCAAGTCACTTTACAGAGTTAATTTATTGTACATAATGCTTAACTATTTCTACAAAAGTTCATATTTCAAGTAGGAAAATTCTAGTACAGTCTTTTTATAAATAAAATTTACTGTAGCAATTATAATAGTGTAACAACGAAATATTAACAAAATCCTACCTATGTACTTATAAAAAAAAACTAAGTGCAAGGGTAAATAATATTTAATAAATATTATTTATATATGAACAAATTCATTTAAATAACTAAATAAAAATTAATTATAAAAGAATGTACACGGTCGAAACCCTCATAATATTAAACAGTATAAATGATAGTATTAACATTATAACATTATAATTTATAGCATAAACATTGTAATTTACAAGTTATAACAATATAATCAGACAAGCACTAATCCAAAGATTTGGATTATTGTGTTTTCTAAAAACATCAACTATAAAACATTATTACAGTCCTATAAGGACAGAGAAGAAAATAACAATGAATGCATAATCATTTCATACCTGTAACAAACAATTATTCAACATGTATTATTAAACTAACCTATAGAATAATTTAAGAAATTAATTATACACAGGATTACTAACAGAATTTAAACTTGCTCGAATAATCGAGCTTATTAAGAATTATTATGATAGAAAGAAATAGCAGAATAGAAAATAGTAATATATTTTAATGGAAGATAAGTTAACAATAAAAATATATTTACACAGTCGAAATAGGGTGAAACCCTAGTGCACAAAATTACATTTAGAGCATCAAAATAACCAAGTCTGAGCTCAAGACAGATACATATCTTCACTTAAAGTTAAACAGAGGACGACTCTACAGGACAAATACTTTTCTTTACATAACTATACACATAACCAGTAAAACAAAAATTTACAAGTCACGGCATAAGCTAGAAACCGTGCTAGCAACAAGGGTTTGGTAAATAGACTAAACAAGCTATCCAAGAAACAATAACCACAAGGGTTATTTACAGGCCACGGCGACCAACCGAACTGTTCCCTAACAACTAAACAAGCATGGATTTCCATGGGTTGACTAGGGCTTACTCGTAAGCAAGAAGCCGACCACATGCTTTTGCACTGGTAGCTATGAAGAAAGATGTAACTGTCACCTGCAAAAATAATCCCACAAACGTTAATATTATTGCATTATATCACAACTGAACTAAAACAAGTTTTAAGAACTATTCAAAGAATTTTTATTACATGGGAGCAAAGGTAATGTAACCACCAAGGAACAAGAGCGCCGCCACTAGCGAAACAAAAAGCCAACCCTTCATCTCTTTTGTGACAGAGAAGGGTCCAATGAGTGCCTAAACCATTGCTAGTAGCAGCCATAAGATGGGAGCAATGGCTAAGCAGGAAGCAGACAATGAAGCACGCACTGTCACCACCTTTTAGAGCATGAGAACCCACACTCCCAAAAACCCTATGACAGACCAGGCCGTAAGTTAAAGTCACAACTCTTAATGAATTATTGCCAAGATAAACTTACAGTCCTTTAAACTAACCCTACAAGCAAGCCGTGGAGGAATAATCCAAAAAAAAAAGACTACATACAGTCCAAGATGTAAGCTAAATGTCAAGGCTCGCATCAAACTTTTATAGGGTGAACTCACGGTGCAACAAGTATTCAAGAACGAAGAGGGTAGATGGAATGTTGCAAACCAAGACACAGAGATCGGATGGCAGGGAAGACACAGTTGCAGAGCGGCCCAGAGGCCCGACAATAACGGAGAAGAATGACAAAGCGTAGGGTTTGTAATCCCTTATACTCCCAACACTTGGCTGAGAAGGAAACACGTGGTCTCACAATAATTCATCCATGCAGTGGGTTGACTCCATAGTCCCTGCATGCAAATGATTTTCAATTATTAAAAATGTAATTTATGTATAGTCATATAATATGGTAATCATACAAAGGTTCTACGTGCTCATGGAGGTCAACCTTCGGTTGCATGGGTTTAAAACTATGAAACCTCAAATCATTGCCAAGTTTATGTTATAGGCATCACATGGTTCTAGGATGAGGCAATTTCAAAGTCTTATATATACAACACATTACATATAAACCATTCAATGGAGTGGACCAACGTTTCATCCCCTTCCATATTAAATTATAATGTACACTTTACAAATCAACGTTAATTTATATCAAGCTTATGGTTGACCATGAATTCAACGAACCTCATCAACCATATACATGCCAAAGTATTTTTATGTTGATAGATGCCCAAAGTATGTCATGTGTATACTTATTCGAAATATTTAGGCTTGAAAACTTTAGTTTATGAACTATATAATTATATATTTGTTCACATTAAGCTTGTTGTTAATCATTAAATTGATGTAATATCATAATCGATATTTTTGCCCAAATCATATTTATGCATAAAAGATTTAGTTCTCCACTAATGGAAAATCCATTTAGTCATAGCATAAATAGTATAGTTACAACCGTCGATAAGCCTTGAGCTATAGAAACTAGGTTAATAAAGTAAATCTTATAATACTTAGGAGATGCAAAGAAAAAGGCTATTTCCTCTCTTAGCCAAACTATGATAATAAAGAATTACTAACAAATTTTGCATAACTAATCATATTGTCACCAGCATTTATGTTGTGACTTGAGAATGTTATAGAACATAGTTATAATTGGGATCATGAACTTTATAAACCTTATCTATTTATAATCAGAACTATTAGTAAAATTGAATACATTATAAACAAGATAATTTGTGTAGGTATCATTAAATATCATAGAAATTATAGATCAGTGGATGGAAAATACTTGGATTATGGCTCTGAATCCTGTACATAGCTTAGATCAACAAAGTTCAATAACTTTTGGCTGTTTACCAACCATGACAAGTACTTTTAGATTTTCCATGTTTTGATTTGTAACATACGCTTTTAGAACTGTCTAGTACTTGCATGAGATAATAAATCAATCTCTCTTGAAGAATTGACATAAGTTAAGTAATGTGGTCAGAGGCTTAATCCAAAATAAGTACTATAAAATAAAATAAGAAACTGGAGTGAAACCATCTCACTAGACTCTAAGTCCTTAGGACTTGGTACTCCACTATAATGTTTAGAACCTTATAGACAACAATATTCATTACAGAAGATAAATAACGAGTAGTCGCTTATACTAATATTATAGGTTGATAATGTATTTTACTGTTAGAACAATCATTACAGCATTACAGGTTATGCAGTCTAGGTGAAATTAACTTATGACAAAGATCACAAATTGTGAACCAGGGAGAATAATAATTGTCACTATTTACATTCAAGAAAGAAACTCTTCTATACATGTATCGTTGACAAAAATAATTGGAAGGAACAAACTACTTGTTTTACCTCATAGAAGCAGATGGATTTGTAACAGCTTATTTGCCGAGCTATTTATTTTGCAAATAGAAATATATTTGAATGCTTTATGGAATTAATAGGCGTCACTCGATCATTCATACCTGTAAACTTGTAAGGAAAATTAAGGTTTCTACGTTAGCTTAAAAGCTAAGTAAGCCCCAGAATCGAAGACATTTCCACCTACTTGTTGCAAGACAAAACTCATCAGCAAACTGAAAGAGGAATTATTGCACAAGTTAAACCTAACCTTGTAGTAAATAGTAGAATGCTAAGTTACTTAATTAAGATTATGTATTAGATAATCTGGTAACCAAATCTTTTATAAATAATTGTTAGCTATTAGTAGACCACATTCTCAGCATTTTATGTATTTTCAAAATTTTAAATTTTTATGAAAATTTGGGGTTTTGACATATTTTTTGCAGATTGCACTAAACCCAGTCCATTTTTTTTTTCTGTAAATGGCATATTTTTATTGTTTACAGATTGATGTTGTATTGATTGTTATGAATGTCATTGCTCTTCTTTATTTTTCCAATTCCTTTTCGTTTGTTTCCTGAGTGTGTAGGGGGGGGCATTGAAGACTTGGAGTACACTCCAAAACCAGAATTTGATGGAAATTTCAAAGTAGAAAATGTGCCAAATGAGGTATATCTAGCATTTACTGTTTACCCTAAGACTATAATTCTGAAAACAAGTATTGATCCCCTAGAAGTTTGCTATGTTTTCCAGACAGAGCTTCTTAGGCGGTGGTTCAATCACATGCAAGAATTGAAGCCTGGGATTTATGTGACGTATAATGTAGATTTATTGGATTGACCTTTTGTCGAGCAACAGTCTAAGCATCATGGAATGAAAATGAGTGATGTATGTTAATTTTCTTATCTAACATACTGGCATCTTATGCTTGCTAACTGTTGCTAGATTTTCTCTCAATTCTATGTTTAATTGGAAAAGGAGTTTATTATTCAGTGTATTACAATGAATGTATTGATCCACAGAGTGGACATCTTAGGGCCCCAATGTATGTTGTATTCTTGAAGATTTTAGAATTTTTTCTCTACCTCTTAAAATTCCTGCATTGTTTTGCAACCAAGGATAGGTTTTTGACCATCATTATAAATTTTGACCACTCTATTCTCTAGCCACTTCATTTAGCAAGAACAGTTTGTGCTTACCTTGGTTGTTTGGCATTTGCAAGAGTGAAGTTAAATGTCTACTGTACATCATTAATAATGATTTAAGGTAACATACTCTGTTGTTTCTTTGTCTCTTTGCTATATGAAGTGGTTATGTATTTGTAGGAGTCAATATTATTCTATATCCCTTCCTTGAGAAAAGCTAGACTATTCTAAAAGTATTGAATGCCTCTTGGTCAGTAAGTTTATTCCTATTATTTTTTTATCTTAACTATTTCCTTTGGTCCCCTCTGTTTAGAGACTCTAGAGGTTTAGTGTCCTCCATCATCACTTATTAATATTGGGGATGTAAAGCACTATTTGCATGAGAGCTCTTTCTTATACATGGACAAACTTATGCAGATACTTATGCAATTAGCACAATGCATATGGAGGATAAACACAATTAATTAGACCCATTTCATCTTAATCATGTCAGAAAAATCCACCCTTTATAACTTTAGTCTCCTCAAAATGGAGGTCAGGGACGTAGACAGTGTATGGGGACTGCTTCATTCCACTTTCCAACTAATAGTCTCACCCAGAGAAGCATTGCATTGTGTTCAACTAGGAAAACTTTATTGAAAGCAACCTTTCTCCAACTCTATAGAAAGCCAAGTCACATAGGAAGAGAGAAACAACTAGTTTTAGATGGCATTTAGGTTAGAAGTCAGTTTAGGCCATTTCTAAGTGGGTAAGTTGGAACATGTAGGCATGGGATTACATGAACTTTGTACATGTGGTTCACACTACTTGAGTTACTTGGAGAAGTGTGTAGGAAGAAGTTGTGTTGTAATCACCTACCCTTAGCACATAGTCGTTGAATAAAAATTATCTAAAAGAAGTGCTACTCCTCTTAAATAGTCCCTGAATATATATTATCTAAATTTACATTCTATTTTGAAATTCATTTAAGTTGAAACGCTTGGAATATTTTTATGTCCAAGATGATTGTTGTTCTAACTTCTAAGCATGATTATCTCTAGTGTGTAGACAGTTTATTATAGATCTATTTTTATAGCTCACATTCTCTGTTTTGATTCTGTGACGATATTCTCCTAGAAGATAATTTGTTGGTGGCTATTTTCTATTTTACATGGTGCAATTAATTTGCTCATGGCTGTATACTAGAAAGAATTCAGTGGAATTGGTGGCTATTTGACAGATGCAGGTGAGGTATTATGACACTTATTGCATTTATTATATAATTTTTGTTGGTAAATATTACGTTGACCGAAGGACTTCACTATATGTTACTAGATATTGTGATATTTTCACTTTGGTCTTCTAAATCTTGCATTATGAAGTTGTGTGGCATTTGAAATTTTAATTATCACTTGAATCACAAGATCTCATGTCCCCAGATTGATGGAAATGATACCGAGTTCATCTTTATCCAATTGATGGTATTAAAGCTATATAATGTTTTCTCTTTTTGAAATTTCAAATGCACATGGATTTTTATAAAGGCTATAGGACATCTCCTGTGTCTGAAATTACTGAACATTGAATGAAAGTGTGTTAACTAGTTTGGATACAACTATCATTTCCAGGTAAGCTGATATCACACTAAAATGTGGAACATTTTATCATGCAGGTAATATTGGACAGGGTGGAGCATTTTATTCAGGCTGTTGGAACATATGAGGATAGGATTTTTCAAAAGCAAGCTCATATTCATGAGGTACACATTTATTTTATATGAAATTATGAAAACCTTTGTCAGTTGTACGTATTTGGGCCTTATTTTGAAAAAAAGACAGCTATACATTTTTTAACTATTCAATAACCCCCACTAAGGATAACACCCTTCCATTGGGCCAAGCTGCGAGCTTAAGAACGTTTTGAATAGGAACTCTATGCCATATGAAAAATGGAAAATGGGTCAATAGCTATTTTTGTAGAGCATTTTATTAGGAAATACATTAAGCCAAGGGAAATACTTTGTTAAAACTTTGGAAATATTAGGAAATATATGTATTTTACATGCTCACACATATTTTACATGTATTTTTATATATGCATATCCAACCATATTGTATCCAATTTGTTCTCATATATGTACATATATCTATCTATATCCTGGTAACTTTAGCTTCTCACTGATAACTAGATGAATTATCATAGTTAACTTCTGTTAAGTATTTGATTAATAGCAATATATTAGGTCAAACTAACCTAAGATTCTTGTTGGTTTTTATTAAGCTTTACGCTCGTTTCCTTTATATCCAGATGAGGGCATAAAATATGCTCTACGGGATGAAATGATTGTTACTGCATTTGTTTTATGGGAACGACCCATCTCCTGAAGGATACAACCTAGAAAAGTTCCCAGAAAATGACAAGAAATGGATGCCAACAAACCGTTCCTAGGGAGTTCTTGGATTGGTCAGTATTTTAGAAATGGTACTAGTCTTTTCTATAAACTTTATTTTTGATCCCTTTGATCCCTTCATCATAATGAGTACCATTATCCACTCGATATAGTTCAGCCACATTACTCTTTTGTACTCACCATTTTTATGTTCAGGAAGATATTGTAGATTCTCAGTGTATGTTGTTTCCACTGAAAATTCCTTCCATAATACCTTCAACCCCCACCCCCCAACATATTTAGTGAGTGGTCTATTCCTGCTGTGCTTTATAAATCTTTAAAGACAATGGAATTAAGTTTCCTTATAGCACTCATGTTATTTCCCAAATGCATTTATGTAGTTAATTCTCAATTCTCATGCTTTTAAATGCTTGAATTGACAATGCACAATTCATTGCAATGATATAAAATCTATTTCAAGGCACACTCTCTTTGTTTTCACTCTTGTTTCCCCACTCTGTTAGAACTGATCTTATACAGGTAACTATGTTGGTACATAAGTTATAACTTATCTCGTGTGTAATCACATGTAGCTAGGACCAACAGTAGAATTGTCTGTCTACTAGAATAAGGTGCAAGATATTACATGTTTGTAACCAGGCTGTCATAATTTGGCTGCTAGCTAGATTAGTGGAACATTTCTTTTTTCTCTGGTCATGTACATGCAATAATGTGTATTGCTAATCACATGGCTTATCAGGTCCTGATATAACCAGAATGCCCAAGCTACATCATTTTAGGTAACCAAATTGGTACTATTACATTGTCATCTTCTGATACATGTAACACTGTTGATGTTGATGAGTGTCCTTTCTGGTATTACAAAAGCCTCTTTCTCTGTTGCCTTGTTCAACCATTAGATACTCAAAGTTGTGTATTGATCCTTTTTACCATTATAGAGGACTTTGTAAGTTAGGTTCTCAAATTCTTAAAGGGTTCTAGCTCAATGGAAGAGTGCCTGCCTTACAAGTAGGAGGTTGGTGGTTCGATTCCTCCATGCCCTAATGATATTATAATATCGTTTAAATACGAAAAATGACTAAATTAGTTACCAAAACATGAGAGACGCGAAACTAGGCATTAAAAAGGATGCAACACATGGTGCTAACAATGAAGCCAAACATGGCATTAATATTGTAGCAAAATAAGACGTTACTTTGGATGCAAAACATGGCGATACATAGGAAGAAAAATATGGTGCAACAATAGAAGAAATATTTGGTGTCATTTTGGTAGCAAAACATGATGCAAAAAATGAAGCAAAAATTGGTGCAAATTTGGAAGCAAAAATTGGCACATATTTGGAAGTAAAACATGGTGCAAAATGGGATGCTAAAGTGGTAGAAAAAATGGATGCTAATTTGGATGCTAACATGGTGCTATTAAGTGTTATAGCTGATTTTACCACTCCAGGTGAATCACACTTGTATGGCCTTCCCCTGTCCCTCTACAGACTCCTTGGACCCCTTGGACCATTTTCTGTCCTTTGATGTTTCCTAGACCATCCCTAAAAACATGTGAAAATTACTATACACAACTTTTAAACCCCTAATCACATGTATACACAGGTTTGACCCCTAAAACTGTGTACATCGGGATGTGTGCATAATCCAAATCCTTTTGGAGTTTTCCTTGACATGGATTCGACTCACTTGACTCTTGGCCTTCCCTATGCCTTGAGATCGCTCGGATTTGACCTTTCATTACCCCTTTAAAAAGATATATAAGGAACCCTATGGTACATTGAAGGCATATGAGAGAATTGAGAGCAAAGAAACTATAGTCCATTGCTACCGGAACTTATGCTTGAGTCAGCATCCCTTTGTCCCTTGGAGCACTTTTGTGTTCTTCCCAAGCTTTCCTTTTGCTTGTGAGCTTGCTATCAAGAGATGGAGGATTCAGGTGGTGAAGGCCCAAGTGGGGGATTCAGTTTCTTTGATTCACAGATGTGCTGACATAGGTTGTGTCCATTGTAATATTTGATTTTATATTAATAGAAATATCTTTTCCTATCCAATAATGTATGTTTGAATGAAAATTTTATCCATGGATGTTTTCAAATGCTTATACATTGTTGATTATATATGCTAGAATAGATATAACACCAATATATATAGTATTCTTGTATTGTTTACTTATTGTTGAGGAGGTAATCTATCAATTCAAGCTAAAGTTGGAAAGCTCAACGGGGATCTACTTCAACCGTCCGAAATAAGGTACGAGGTCTGATCCTTTAGTGTTAGATATTTAATTTCTATTGCATATTGGAAATGATTGATTTATAGAGTCAAGCTATCTATTGTGGTACCCCAAGCCATAGGAATTTCTCTCTGTAACAGAATTGGCAACTCCACTGGGGAGTTTCTAGTAGTTGTCCTTTGGGGGTTTTCTATCGGCATTCAATGACTGTGAATTGCTCTTTCTCTCTTGTTTCTGTGTCGGGTATGGGGGCATGTTTGCCTAGTAGTGTTTGATTTGTGTAAAGTTTGTCTCAGCTTGTCTGTTTGCCTTGATTTTTATGCACCTTTCTTCCTGTATGCGAGTTTTGAACTCACAGTCGCATATACACACGGTTTTCTCTGCCATTTCCACGTATACACGCAGGTTTACTGCGAACAGTCATGTATTCCCTTAGTTTTTCCTTTTAGAGGAAGTTGAATGGTTTCTGGGTGAGTTGTGATGATTGCTAAGTCTCCTTTGATACTTCCAGAGTCTGTATAGACCTCTGTTTCTGACCACGGACGTTTTTTTAGAGTAATTTTTTTTTTTTTAAGAATGTTCTTGTCATTGCATTTTCAATTTTTTGTTTTGGGATTAGTGCATTAGACTTCTTTTACCTTAGTGCTTTGCTTGAGTGTGCTTGTAGAGTCTGGGGGTTGTAGAATCATTCCTTTGTTTTTTATATCTCATTTTATTTCAAAAAATCCAAAAATATTTGCTTATCATCATTCATTGCATTTTTCCATAGTACATGCAATAGATTTGCTTTGGAGTATTAGTTAGGATTTCATATAGGAAAGCTTGCATTTATCATTTGAAGAAAATTGTGCATTTCACATAGTAGCATACCCTATTTTCATGGACACAATGCATTTGCATTGATTGTTAGGTGTGCATTTTACTTCATGTTGTGTCATAACACCATTAGTTGCACGGCCATATCCTTCTTTTGAGTAATAAAGTGAATTAAAATCAACGCTTAATTAAAATGACTATTTTATTTGATAGGGTTCACCAACAAGATTAGGTTTTAGGGTCTTGGAATAGTTCATTGTGAGTAAATTCTCCAAGACCACTAAACAACAACATGTATGTGTCTGTCCAGGTGAGTGTGTGAAATCCTTGGTATAACCAGTGTTTCTCAAGATCCTCCTCTCAAAAGGGAGTTAAGCACGAGGCAGTGTGAGTGGTTATTGATTGGGATGACCCCTAGTCATAACTGAGTAGCACCGGAGATATTTCTAGGATTGTATTCGTATCTGGGGGCTCTTTCGAGAGTTTTGGGCTTTGCTACCCTGCCCATATGGTTAATCCCGCCTGCGACTATCCGCCTAAGCATTGATTATATTGAGGTGACCTTAGTGGCCTTACCTAGGATATCGAGGGGGTACTTTTCAGGGGTTATTCTACAGGTGTCCCAGCCAGGTTGGGGTCAGACAGCACAGTCATTTTACGTGTTGAAGCTGAGGGCCACAATAATTGGTTATGTACCTCCGCTTGTTGCGTATGGGAGTCTCAAGCCTCTCCTAGGCGAGACATACCTGCTTCATTCTGGAGCTCACTTATCCTACCCTTGATTACTTGCATTTGGATTTATATTTTATTGGTGATCGCTCTGTGCACGATAGCTTGCCTAGGGTTTCTGTAGATAGAGAGTCTTTTCTATTTTTTGAGTCATTATGGATTTGGGTGTGGCTCCTTGCTGTTCTCGTTGTTTAGTAGGACTTCTGCCTTCTACATCTCCTCCTCCTTTGGGAGAGAGAAATAGATAGTCTAGGCGGACTACTTCGCACATTGATTCACACACCATGGGAGACCATATAAAAGGTATTCCTGAACCACCTTCTCCCATTCATGTGGAAGATGGGGAGTTTACTCCTAACTATGATCCTTCACCTGACTTAACTGAGTTAGGTCCTGTGATTTCTGAGATAGGAATCTTTCATGATAGACCTACTTACTCTAGGGTCGATTCCCCATTAACGCATCACCGGTATGGAATGCCGGAGGATGACGATACTCATTTTGAACCCACGAGCACTAGTTATAGTAGTTATGGTATGTCTAGTTTTCCCACACATGATTTGGCATTTCATGTCAAATCTGAGTTCGATCCTAACACTATGCCTGGGGGCACTCTCATTCCTTACCACGCGGAGAGGTTTGGGAGCACTAGTCACATTGCACCTTCCATCTCGATGGTGGAAGCTACATCACATATTCCTCCTAGGTCTAGTGATCCTATTCGGATACCAGATTCAAGATGAGTGACTATAGGGAATAGTACATACTTAATTACACAGATCCCTTCATCCTCTGTCACTAGTTCTTCGAATGTTCACCCTCCACCTCATTCACGTGGTCCTTCGGGCCAAAACGTTGCTATGAGTTATGTCCGTACTGCGGTTAATAGACTGGTTGTGTCTCAGCTTCATGCACCGCCTGTTGTTTTGGGAGGTCATGTTCATACTTCTAGAGGTCACATTCCTACTTTCAGAATGTATATTCCTACTTCTGGAGCGTATGTTCCTACTTATGGAGTGTCTCATGGGACATCTCATGTGATGACTTATGGACCCTGTTATGGGACGCAGTATGGACAGGGTTCTTCACCTTATGGGGGAGGGTATCAACAACCTGCTTACTCTCCAAATTACAACTTTGTAGCTCTGAATAGTCAAGGTACAGCACACTATGGTGCTTCCATGCCACCTTATATGGGTCAAACAGGAGGAGGGAACTATGGCCAAGGCCATGGTGGTAATCATACCTATGTGAATCAGAACTATTAGGGAGCAATCCATTGACGTCATCATCCTAGGCTCCCTTTTCTCATGACGTTGAATCTTCCTGACTTTTCGAGATTGATGAACGATCCTGTAGCTCATGACCCAGCTTAGCCGGTTGTCCCTACTAAGCTTCCCTCGGACATACCCAAGTTCGAGGGAAAACCGAGAGAGGATCCGAATGAACATGTTACTACCTTTCACCTATGGTGCTATTCAAATTCCTTACCCTAGGAATCCATCCATTTAAGTTTGTTTCAATGCACCCTTACAGGGCCTACCCCGAAATGGTATATAGAGCTACCTAGGGGGCATTCGCTTTGTTCGATGACCTAGCAATGACTTTTCTTAGCCACTTCCAGCTACCAGTGTGTTATGACGTTGGTACTGAAATCTTGTCGACATTTTGGCAGGATAAGGCCACACATATCTCGGATCATATCCAAGAGTGGCGTAGACGGAAGAGGTTAATTAAAGCCTTTATACCACCGAAATTCCTCCTCGAATGGTTCCTTAAGTCATTATTGCCTTATATAGTGAAGGATGTTTCAACATCTGGAGTGCAGAATGAGGAACAAGCGATTTTTAGGGTGTAGGAACTGGACTGGATTTATGCTCAGTCTAGTTTGTTATATGAGATCATTCCCAATGTTCCGCGTTCTAGTTTCGACCCCAAAGTTAAACCCGAACCACATGTCGATGGCATTGTTGGTTGTGCAAGTGCCAAACGTGTGGATTCAGTTGCAAAACAAGTAAGTCCATTATCAATCAACCAATCTGCTTTGAGACAAGCCACAGCTTCATCTCAAACCGCCCAAACGGCGAGTGTACTTTTGGTGCAATCGTCGGACCAGAAGGGTAACCAACAACCCGGACGGAATAAAAAGAAGGGTAAGAATAATAATAAGGGTGGGAATAGGAATGAGAATGCTAATAATAATGACAAGAATGCCCGTAATGCTGGGGGTGACAAGTAAGCTAAACGTAAGGTTAAATTCCCTTGTAAGTTGTGTAAGGATTATCACCTCACTTACTTGTGCCCTCGTATCGATGAAGCCTTGAGATTCTTGGCATAGGACCCAGCTATGCTAACTAACCCTTTACCTCAAAATATGAACTCGAGGACCCATGATCAGTATAGTGGTGACCAAGATCTGCCAGAGGGTAGTGGTCATGGTTGCATTAACATGGTATGTGCTGCGAAATTTGTGATCCATGCGAAGGACTATGGTTCGTCACAACCCAGCCCAGGAAAGGAACCTGATCCACTAGGGTCTCCTTTGCGTATTGAGAAACCTGTGGATAAACCTGAAGCTGCACCTCACATTCCTAATGGAGTCCTTAAGCGTTTCAGGCACAATCCTAATGCTGAGCCAGCTAGCACTATTTAGTTGTCAAGGATTCGGGCCACACGCCTTGTGTGATGTCTGCATTGGAAGTGCTTCAAAGTTGTCCTTCGCAAAGCAAGGCTTTGATTTTTTCCCTTGGTGTGAATGAGGATGATTCTTCCTCCATGATTAAATTTGAAACCACAGGACTTCAGCCTTGCTTGCCTTACTATGTGTCTCTTTTGATTCACATAGAATGTCTTAACATGACCATCAAGCGCACTATGATTGACGAAGGCACTACCGCTTTTGTGATGTCTTTATCATGTTGGAAGGGTTTAGGTTCCCTTGAGCTGTCTAAATTAGAGACCATGTTAACTGCGTTCGATGGGAGATTGTTTAGGCCGCATGGAATCCTTCCTTCCCTTAAAGTCCGTTTGGGAGGGAAGACCATTGCGATAGAGGTTGAGGTGGTTGATGCACCCCTTGACTACAATCTCTTGCTGGGTAGGAATTGGATGTACAATATGCAAGCCATTGCTTCTTCCCTATTTGCATTGTATGCTTTCCATTTAATGGGAATATAGCCACGATTAATCAAACGTCATTCAAGAATCCGTCTGTAATCGCATCTTCGGGAGCTTCGATCCCGATCGTTGAACACTCTCAGCCGACAACTGGGAGTGTGGGTGTAGGCATGTATGCATCCCTCATGGGAAGCTTTAGTTGTCCTGCACTGATCCTTATGATATTGTCTAGTTCCGGTGAGGCTTTGACATCTATGAGATTGGTGTCTTTTTGCATGAGTCATATGGAAGATCTTTGGATTCTTCCTACACCGAGTAATCCGAGTGAGCCCATCATGATGTTTCCTACAACTATGATAGCTTATCAAACTAATCTCGAGTGTGTTGCAGAGCCCAGCTCTTCCTCTTCATGGATGGAAGAGGAGGACCCTTATGTGCTACCGACATGGGCAGTGCAGTATTCTCACACGCATGACTGCCTTGATACTGTTTTCCCTTCAGATGAAGCGATTATTGAGGCCATGTCGGGAGTTGAGCCACCATGGGAGGAACTCCCTCATAGATCTTACTTTCTTCCCGAGCTTGACCGCTTGGAGTGTGAGGACTTTAGGGCGGTTCTTAGTGAGAGAGTTGGTAGTCCTATGGTTCCATTAAGCTCTCCTAGTCCGATGGCTGATGGAAACATGGAAAACATATCTTCAATGATTCCTATCAATATCTCTCGCAATCCTGGTAGGATGGAGAATGTCTATATTGGGGAAGAATTTTCCCATGCTCAGATTCAAGCATACACCGAGCTATTTAAAGAATTTCGTGATATCTTTGCTTGGTCTTATGAAAAAATGCCAGGTATCGACCCTCGTATTGTCGAACATGAGATTAAGACTTATTCGAATGCTAAGCCTGTTTGACAACGCTTGCGTGTGGTGAATCCTAGGAAAGCACCCGCAATTAAGGAAGAGATAGAGAAACTATTGAAAGCCGGTTTTATCTATCCCATTCCCTTGACGTAGTGGGTTTGAAACCCCATTCCAGTGGATAAGAAGCACGGAGCAATCTGCATATGTACTGATTTCTATGATTTGAATCGTGCCTGTCCTAAGGACAATTTCCCCACACCATTTATTGTTCAGATTTTGGATGAGTGTGCATGTAGCGAGGTTTTTTCCTTTATGGACAACTTTTCTCGATATAATTAGATACAAATTAAACCTGAGGGCCAACATAAGACTGCATTTATTTGTCCTTGGGGAACATTCACATATCAAAAAATGCCTTTTGGCCTTAAGAACATTGGAGCTACTTTTTAGTGGGCAATGACCTTGAACTTCCATGATCTCAAGTCAATTATTGAAGTGTTTTTGGATGACCTTGCTGCTCATTCTTGTATGAGAATGCGTCATTCCTATCGCTTGATATTGGTATTCGAAAGATGCCACCATTATTTGGTTAGGTTAAATCCTCATAAGTGCATATTTTGTGTGAATTCAGGTCACTTGTTAGGATTCGTCATCTCTAAAAAGGGTATAAGAGTCAACCCTTTGAAGGTTGAGGCAATACTTCAGTTGTCTCCCCTAAAGAATATTCGTCATCTTCAATATTTGCAAGGCATGGCAAACTTCTTATGGAGATTTGTTGTCAATTTTTTCAATTTGACTAGAGGCTTCATGCATCTTTTGAATAAGGACACCACCTTTTGTTGGGATAAATGAGCCCAGGAGTCCTTTGATGCGCTCAAGCGAGCCCTAGCATCAGCCCCGGTGATTAGTTGCCCATACTATAGCCGTGATTTTCTACTTTATGTGGCCGCGTCCATGGAGATGATTGGTATGGTTTTGTTTCAAGAGGATGAGGAGCTTCAAGAGCATGTCATATACTATCTGAGCCGGAACCTTATTGATGCAGAGATTCATTATTTTCATGTGGAGAAGCTTGCTTTAGCTACTGTACATGCGGTTCAACGCTTCAGACATTATATTCTCCTTCGCCAGACCTTAGTTGTAGCCCATGTCAATCCATTTCAGTTTGTCCTCACTCGAAGGATGATTGGGGGAAAATATAATAAATAGATTGTCATCGTGCAAGAAATCGATCCCAAATTTGTTTCAACAAACTCGAAGAAATCGTTAATTTTTGCAGAGCTTATATCGGATTTCCCAAGCGAGGCCAAGGAGTTGGTTTGTGAAGATACGTTTGTCGATGAACACATATTCTTAATCTCAACTTTAGACCCATGGTATGGGGATATCATTATATATTTACAAACGTTGAAGGTCTCTACTCACCTCTCACGGGATGAACGACGACGATTATGTCACATGTCTAAGAATTACCTCATAGTGGATAACACTTTATACCGCCGTGGGGTAGATTCCATTTTACGACGTTGTTTAACTCATGAAGAGGTTGAGGTTGTGCTGAATGATTGCCATGGAGGGGCGTGTAATGGTCATTTATCTAGGCTTTTTACAGCCCAAAAAATCTTAAGAGCGGGTTATTTCTGGCCATCGATCTTTAAGGATTGTGTAGATGTGGTCAAGAGGTGTCATCCTTGCCAGGTGTTCACACGTAATATGTGCTCGAAACCTGCTCTATTACATCCCATTATCACCGCCGGTCCCTTCAGTAAGTGGGCGCTTGATTTTATGGATTGCAACCCAGCTTCAGCTGGGGGGCATCATCATATCATGGTGGCTATTGATTACTTCACGAAATGGGTTGAGGCTATGCCTACAGTTAAATCCGATGGTGAGACAGCCGCGCACTTTGTATTCAACCAGATTATTACTCGGTTTGGAATTCTGAAAGAGCTTGTCACTGACCATGGCTCGCACTTTCAGAATCGTATGATGGAAGAGTTGGCATCAAAGTTAGGGTACAAACAAGAGCATTCCTCCTCTTACTACCCTTAAGTGAATGGATAGGTGGAAGTAGTGAATAAATCACTCAAATCCATTCTCCAGAAAACCATCACATAGAGCAAGAATAATTGGCACATCATGTTATATCCCGCTTTATGGGAGTATAGAATCGTCGTTAAGACTCCCACAGGTTTTTCTCCATATCAACTCGTACATGGAGTGGAGTCGATATTGCTAGTTGAACGCAAAGTTCCTTCTTTGAAGCTAGCCGTAGAACTCTTACCAGACACTTCACCATTGGAGGAGCGTTTGGTCCACCTTGAGCAACTTGATGAGCAGCGTCGAGATGCCTTGGTGGCTCTAGAAGTAAATAAATGTCGCATAAAGGTCTAGTACGATAAGTATGTCCATCCAAGGAGGTTTAGTGAGGGAGACATGGTCCTTTTGTGGGATCAACTGAAAAAACCCTTGGGGGCAATAAAGTTTAACCCCATGTGGCATGGTCCTTATGTCGTCAAACGTGTGTTAGAGAAGGGTGCTTATGAGTTAGTGGATTATGAGGGAATGGCCTTGGCAGAGTCTAGAAATGGGCTCTATTTCAAGAAGTACTATGCATTATTTTTATCCAAGGCTGGTTATTGTATATTATTGTACAGTTTTGCATAGTTAGGTCTTTTTCTTATAGTGATTGGGTTTGTGATTAGTTTTCGTCTCTTTTGGCAGATGTCAATGGAATCTTCCACCTACATAGGATTCGCAGATGGTGCAAGCTGTCACACTCAACACTCAGCCTCTGTTGCTTGGTTGATTTATACTCCTATGGGTCAGGTACTGTCTTCAGGAGGCGTATGTTTGCGGCCATCTTCAAACAATGTTGCTAAATATAGTGTTGTTATTGAGCTTCTACAGGATTCCATTTCACATGGCGTTCTCTCTCTTGAGGTACGTCTTGATTCGGAGTTAGTAGTGTCACAGCTTAATGGTTTGTACCATGTTAAATATCTGACGTTATTAAAAAGATTCTTACGTGTGAGATTATTAGAACGACGATTTGACAATATAACATACATACATATTCCAAGAATTAATAATCAAGCTGCTGACTCATATGCTAACTACGTGTTAGATTGGCATTTGTTTCATACACAATAAATTCATCACAAACAAAATTTTTTACACATGTAAATAAATAAACCGATCACCATCAATTTTTTATATATAACATCCAAAATGTGGTAATACATAGTGTCATGATACAAAAATTGGGCTCTCGAGCCACCAAGATATAATACACGATAGTACAAATTATATAACTCCTAGGTATCTAAGCCTGTGGAGGAGGAGGGGGGTTGTGATCATGGAAGGTCACTATGGCTCTAGCTAGCCATCGGAATAATCACACCTATGCTCATGGTACACCGACCACCTGGTGCTACATAGCCTTAGGAAATTCCTCAACTTGCGCCATGGGAACCTTGTGTGTTGGACTCACAAAATTGGTATGAATGCTCTGGAGCGTCCACTCCACATCCACACCTGTGATATCATCTCCTCTTCCCCTCCATCTGTGACGAGGGAAGCCTTCAGTCCGTCATGGTCCCACATCTGCATACAAATGGTAGATGTCACTATGTATTGTCACCTGAAAATATGTCTTTTGATTCCATATAATCAGAAAACACAAAAAAATTGAATAACTCAAAAAATTAAAAGAGAGGGTCAGGATTGGTTACCTATATCACCATATTCCGATCCTAGTGGTAGTGGCATGTCCGGGTCCCCCCGAAAATCAATCCTCGCATAGGGGTAGTCATCGATGGAAACTATGTGTCATTGCCACCATGGAAAGAACTCAGCTGGGTAGGGATTGGACACCTTACCACCCCCCAGTCTGTGCATCGCATCTGCCCAATGCTGTTGGGCCAGATATCGAACCCCATGAAGAGGAACGTCAACTCTGGGGCTCAATCCTGAAACATGCTAAAAAAAACGTGCTCAATATGCTTCTGAACCCGAAGTTCCACACTCTGACCGCCTGACACTCACTGAGCTAATGTTTCATGTTTCTTAGTAGTTTAGTGCTCCAGTCATAGACCATGGGTCTCATGCACTCCACTGCATAGAACATCAGAGGCCGCGAGGCCTGGTGGAGTGAAGCCAAGCCTAATATCCTGCCCAATGTCAATAGGATGGCCTTTAGGCCCAGCACCTATATATAGTAGGTTGGGACCTGACACCCCACCTTCTCTATGTCTGGATAGTAGTACACCGCAATGTACTCATCGATAGTCAGTCCACCTCCGGGCCCACTGCGAGAACGAAGGTTCACTACTTCCCCCTGTCGCGAAAGTATAGCAATGAAGTATATGTCCTCCAACTCTATAGTGAGGGACATCCCATCTATCTAGAAGGACTCAGAGTCTGGATCCCAGTCATCCACCAGCATCTGCAATAGTCTTGGTTTGTCCCTCAAGCCACCAAGACACCAAAACTTATAGATTCCACATGCACGTAGAGCTTGTTGAGCCATTAGATTGGCCCTTACTGCCTCCTTTACCTCACCATGTTCACGCTCTCTCCATTCTAGGACCATCCTGCACAAAAAATTGCAAGTTTTCCCATTAGATTACTTAGAAAACCTCATGCATAGCCGCATACATGACTGTTTGCCAAACAGCTGCGTATGTACGCGACTGTGAGGGCATTTTCCGCGTATATCCATCCCTATACACGAAAAAACCCGCAATTTCCATGTGGGCTGCAGTGCCTTTTTTAGAATGGCCTATAAACCTCAAATGACCATGGAATTTCATAAAAAATGCATCAAAATGGAAGAGAAGAGCATGGGTAAGTACTTGGAAGAAACGATAGTGGATTCCGCCGGCTGGATCTCCTAGAATTCACTGTTGAAAATCTGAGCTCAATTGGGTAAAAATTTCAAATGTTTTATAATGTTTTGAATTGTTTACTATTTATATAAATTTTTCAAATTTTTGAAAATTTTTACCCCCTTTCCTATAGTTTCAACAATTTCTAATCATTTTGGACCGTTTTTGACCTAATTCATGATGTAGGAGACCTTTTTGAGTGTCGTTTCAGCTGTTGAATTGACCCGTTCGTGCCGATCTCAGGTATCATGTCTAAACTGGAATATAGGTTAAGTTTCAGTACCATTTGCATTTTGCTTGACCTTATGACCATTTCATCATAGTGTTAGGTACGAACCCACTCTATTATGTCACGGAACCTTCTTGCTGTTTTAGAGGTGGCATGGTATGAGTGGTAGAGCTTGACCTTACATGGGTACCCTAGTTAGCGCCTTATTTGCATTTGGTGCCCATGCTGACGTTTTGTCCTTTAGGGTGTGGGAATCCATTGTATAGTATTTCCATGACATTTTTCAAGAGCCTCATACTCCTCTTGATCTTTTGCTGCCCTATTTCCCTCAGGACTCCCTTAAGTCAAGTTGCAATTGCATTAGCATGAGCTTTGCCTGCCTTATTGAGCTTTATGCCAGCTTTCCTGACATTGCGATTCAGCCATATAGCCCGAGCTTGTCTCATGTCTAGCCATGTAGAGCCATTTTATATATCCTTTGTAGCTTGATTCCCTTTTTACTGGGAGGGGATTTTCCCCCAAGTGTCGATATCCTACACATGTGTCCTTGCATTGAGCATAGGTATGTTCCACTGCTTGGAACTAGTTTGTTTTCCCCTATGACACTCGTCTCCTCCTAGTCTGTAACTATAAAGCAATTTTATTCTTTTTCAAGCTTTTTAAATATTTGAAAAAGTCCAAAAAAAAAATAAAAAAACCAAATATCCAGACAAGGAAATATGTTATCTTTGGCAGCTTTCAAGTTGTTTTGCCTTCGAACAGAGCACTGTATATCACATCAATTGGTTGGGTTTATAGTTTGACTTTAGGAGCTGTACTCATTTGTTTGAGTTTATCTCCATCGACTGGTTAAGCTTCCAGTCCCCATGGAGCCTTTGTCAATGCCTCCTATGTCGCAGTGATGTCCTAGTTTGTATATAATGTCTATGTTGCCTTTATTCAGTCACCATTCATCGTTATGCTCTTGTTCAAAGGAAGTTGAAACCTAAGTCATCCATTCATCAGTTATATTGAATTTGCATGTCGGCCATTTTCGGTACAGTTACTGGTTCGTGCACCTTATGATCAAGTCCTTCCACATTATACAGCTTTGCTGAGTACCTCGTGTTGGATGATGGGGGATGCCTTAATGCCCTCCTTCCATTGGATTTCATCACATCGACTTCAGATCATTTATTCTGGGATTGGAATCTAGAGTCATTTTGAGTGCCTTGATGTGAGGACCCTGCAGCAAACAAGTAATCAAAATACACGATATAGCAGTAGAACTCAAAATCACTTTTATATTAATCGCAGGCCACTTCGAA
>LPNX010079085.1:37868-80260 GCA_001517045.1 Pseudotsuga menziesii | reverse complement strand
GCTTATTGAGGACAGCCTCCGGCTCCAAAAAGATGGATCCTTCATTATCCAGTTCTGGTAAAATAGTTTGTCCTTTGATGTTGGTGCCAAGAACTTTCTTCAGAAAAGAGACATGAAATACTGGATGAATGCGGGAAGAAGGCGGAAGTTCCAATTTATAAGCAACAGAACCAATCTTCTGAAGAATCTTATATGGCCCATAGAACTTTGGAGCGAGCTTATGATGCCCTTTGATTTTTAGTGAGGATTGCTTGTAAGGCTGGAGACGAAGAAAAACCATATCACCGGCTTCAAAAGTGCGCTTAGAACGGTGCTGATCAGCTTGTTGCTTCATGCGATTTCTTGCCATGTGAAGGTTTTCGCACAAAATGCGAAGAACCTCATCGCGGTTTTGAAGGACCGCGTCAATTGACTGAACTGGAGAATTGCTGAGGGTGTAAGGAAGAAGAACTGGCGGTGCCTGACCATAAACTGCTTCATATGGATTCATTTTAGAGGCAGTGTGGTAAGAGGTATTGTACCACCATTCAGCGAGAGGGAGCCACTTTTTCCACTGACGTTGTTGCTGAGAGGAGAAGCAACGAAGATAAATTTCCAAGCATTTATTGATAATTTCAGTCTGACCATCCGTTTGGGGGTGATAACCTGAACTCATCTTCAGTTTGGTGCCAGTGTGGTGAAAGAGTTCTATCCAAAAATGACTGGTGAAAGTCGCATCACGATCCGAGACAATGGAAGAAGGCATTCCATGAAGATGAAAGATCTGGTCCAGGAAAATTTGAGCAATGGAAGAGGCTATATAGGGATGGCTGAGAGCACAAAAATGACTATATTTGGAGAGGCGATCAACCACAACCAAAATGATAGTCTTCTCTCCAGATTTAGGGAGCCCTTCAATGAAATCCATAGAAATATCTGTCCATATCCGGGTAGGTATGGGCAAGGGCTCGAGCAATCCTGGAAGGGGTGTTGTTTCACCCTTATTGCGCTGGAAGGTATCACATTCAGCTACCATCTGTTGAATTGTCCTTTTCATGCCCTGCCAAAAGAAGTTGCGTCATGCCCGTTCATACGTTTTGAGAAAACCAGAGTGCCCAACTGACGGAGAAGCATGGAGTTCATAGAAGATAGCTTGTTGAAGAGCTGTGTTCTGGGAAGCACCAGACGACCCTTGTATCTCAGTGAAGCACCATCCCAAGAGTAATGTGGGACAACAGAAGGGTTGTTGTCCAAGCATTGGATGATGTGAGATAATGACGAGTCATTGACATAACCCTGTTGAACCGATTGCAACCAATTTGGAACAAGCATAGAAATAGTAGAAAGAGAACCTTGGTCATCAACTGTGCGAGAAAGGGAATCCACCACAATATTGTCCTTACCCTTCTTATAAGTGATCTCATAGTCATAACCCATGAGTTTGCTAACCCATTTTTGTTGTGCTGGGGAGGATACATGTTGTTCTAGGAAATATTTCAGACTCTGGTGATCAGTCTTGATGTAGAAATGATTCCCTAAGAGGTAGGGTCGCCACTTTTGTACTGCATGCAAAATAGCCATCATTTCCTTCTCATATGTAGAGGCAGCTAAATTCTTACCGGAAAGGGCTTTGCTGGTGAACGCAATGGGGTGTTCATCTTGAAGGAGAACAACACCAAGTCCATTTCCGCAAGCATCACTCTCAATAGTGAAGGGCTTGGAAAAATCGGGCATAGCTAGAACAGGTGTAGTGCACATAGCTTGTTTTAGCTTGTCAAATGCACACTCAGTAACATGTGTCCATGTAAAATCATCCTTTTTCAACAGAGTAGTTAATGGAGCTGCAATATTCCCATAATCCTTGACAAACTTCTGGTAGTAGCCAGTCAACCCCAAAAAACCACGAAGGCTCTTGAGTGTCTTAGGAGGCGGCCAATTGTTCATGGCAACGATTTTGGCAGGATCCACATGAACCCCTTGTGCTGAGATAATGTGCCTGAGATACTCAACTTCCTTTTAGACAAAAACACATTTAGACTTTTTGGCATGGAGATGATGATCAGAGAAAAGTTGCATTACAAGAGCTAGATGTTGGAGATGTTCAGCCCATGTTTTACTGTAGATGAGGATATCATCAAAACATACTAGAATGAATTTCCGCAAATAGGGTCGGAATATTTTATTCATCAAGGCATGGAATGTGGAAGGAGCATTAGTGAGATCAAAGGGCATGACCAAAAACTCATAGTGGCCATCATGTGTGCGGAAAGCTGTTTTAGGGATATCATCCTCATGAACCCAAATTTGATGATACCTAGAGCGAAGATCCAACTTGGAGAAAAATTGAGCACCATGAAGCGCATCAAGAAGCTCATCAACAACAGGAATTGGAAACTTATCCTTGATGGTGAGGTGATTAAGTGCTCGGAAGTCAATGCAGAGGCCCCATGACCCATATTTTTTGCGGACAAGAAGAATTGGTGAAGAAAAGGAACTTGTGCTTGGGCGAATAATAACTTGCTTCAGCAAGTCCCTAACGAGGAGTTCAATCTCTGTTTTCTGGTGAAATGGGTAGCGATAGGGCTTGATGTTGGGAGGAATGCTGCTAGGAAGGAGCTGAATACGATGGTCCTCTAGTTGTGAAGGTGGAAGTTCCACTGGTTTAGCAAAAACACATGTATATCGATCCAGAATTTGTTGGAGATCCAAAGGAGTAGTGGGGGCCGCTGATGGTTGCATTTGAATGGAATGGAGCTGAGCGATGACACCATGGGAACTCTTCTTACGGAGTTTTTCCATGTGATGTGAACTGATGATGCTGAGAGACCCTAGTTGTAATCCTTTCAATGTGTGTTTGTGTCCATCGGGGGAGAACTGCATCCAAAGTTCAGCAAAATCCCATAAGATGGGGCCAAGTGTGCGCAGCCATTGAGCGCCCAAAACCACATCACATCTGCCTAAGGTCAACGCAAACATGTCAGAGTGGAGGTTATAATCTCCCATAGAGACACACACATTACGACACTTCCCTTTGCAAGGTAAGGTGCCCCCATTGGCAATTATGACTTCAAAGTTGGAGCAAGGATGGATAAAACAATCAGCTTGTTTGGTGATCCGAGGGTCAATGAAATTATGAGTGATGCCAGAATCAATGAGTATTGTAAGAGGAAGCTTCTTGAAATAACCATGTACCCACATTGTTTGGGGGGCAGTGACTCCTGCTAAAGCATGGAGGGATATCTCGGGCTGGTCATCCTGTGATGGAGGGTCAGTAGGAGGCTCCTGAGTGTCAACCGAAGCATCCATTGTATCGGAAGCTTCTTCACCAATTTCAGAGGCAGGTGGAGAATCCACATACAAGAGATAGAGCTTTTGTTGAACACATCGATGTCCCCGACTGAATTTCTCATCACAATTATAACAAATCCCTTTTTCTTTGCATGCTGCATCTCTGTTTCAGACAAATGATTGATTGGAGGTGAGCGAGGAGCTAGCGAAATGGGAGGTCGTTGAGAACCCATATTTCGGAAGGGAACAAAAGAGGATTTGGAGCGCTGTTGGGCTGCCATATTTTCCTCTGCCAACTTAGCCAACCCCAGGGCTTCCATCATTATGTTGGGACTGAACATTTTGACCTCAGAGTGAATTGCATCCTTTAGACCACTGATAAAACAACTCCGATAGAAGTCATTAGGTAATCCTTCAGTGTGATTAGCTAGTTTCTCAAATTCAGTTTGATACTCTTTCAAAGTGCCAATTTGGCGAAGTTTAGTGAGATCTCCTGTGAAGTCATCAAAAGCACTAAGACCAAATCGTTGCAAAAGGAGCTGGCAAAAATCAGGCCATTTTGGCTCTTCATGAGCCTTGATGTACCAACGATACCATTGAAGAGCTTCCTGTTCCAAATGAAAGGAGGCAAGTGGAATTTGGTGGACATCAAAAGTATTATGAAGACTGAAATATTGTTCTGCACGATAGATCCATCCAGTCGGATCAGCACCATTGAAGCGAGAAAAATCTAGCTTTAGACCGCGAAAATTGCTGGAAGAAGAGAACCCATTGTTTGATGAAGACTCAGACTGTCGTCTGGTGTTCATAGCTGAATGCTCAAGATGGAGACCGAGAAATTTTTTATCCAGTTTCTGGAGTTTGGCTTGGATGGCTGCAAGTGCTTCCTCCATGGTTTTTGCTCCTGTGCGGGTGACAACCATAACTAGGAGTTTTTTTTTTCTTTTTTTGGGGGGGGAGTGGGTAGAAAAACAAAAACAAAAACTGTTTTAGTTGAGGAAAATCTGGATTTGGGAAAAAATCGGAAGGGTAATTTGGGTTTGAGTAAGTTTTGGACAGTGTCGAAAGGACAGGGAAGCAAAAAATGGGGATTTTAGGAGCGGGGTGAAAGAATGAGAAAATTTGGTAGAGAGGGAAAAAGAAGCAAAATGAGGAAAGGAATATGGTGGAAAAATTTGAAGGCGTTTGGGTGAAAATCAAAGGAGTTATCAAAAACCCTAAAAATAGACAAATGTGGGATTTCGGGTTTTGGGAAGTGGAATTTGGGATAGGGTCTTCAGGAATGAAATATGCGGAATGGAATTGCAGAGGTGTCAGTGAATTTTCAGGGAAAAGAGAGTTGAAACCAAGGAGATATGGCCGAAAAATAGAATTATACTTTTTTTTTTTAGGAAGGGATCTGCAACAGCGCGAAGGTGATCGAAAACAATGGAATCTACAACGGTGCGGAAGTGATCGGCAACAAATGGATCTGAAACGGCGTGAAACTGACCAGCAACAGTTCTGGACAGAGGAAATCTGCGATTGTGCAACTGAAAATAGATATGGACCCTTGGTATGTGCGGCTTCCTATCGGTTCAAGGGATTCACTCGGCCACCAATGCTATCTGACGGCTTGCGTATTGGGGCAGTACCCCTCACTCCACGGCTCAGGTAAAACTGATAATCGCTTGGCCACAAACGACAGCTCTTGGTTTACCTCGCGGGTGGGAACTAGTGAATCAGGTAGGGGTCGTTGCCCTTTTCGCTGGTAGGTCCTCTCAATGGGCCAGCTACTTCAGGGTTCCTATGGTACTCCTCACAATGATTTTTAGGGCTTATGCCCAAGTACTTCCCACAGTTAAGTGGATTGGGATTATTCCCAGATCCGAACCTGCAACAGAAGCGAAAAAAAAAATTTGGGTAGAAATTTTACCCAACGAGCCCAAGAAAGCGCTCTGATACCAGATGTGAGGACCCTGCAGCAAACAAGTAATCAAAATACACGATATAGCAGCAGAACTCAAAATCACTTTTATATTAATCGCATACCACTTCGAGGGGGCAACCTCCTTTGAGCAATATCAATACAAAATAACTTCACGGTGCCTTCCTTGGCCTCAACACACACTTATATACTAAAAATAGGCACCAATACTATGGGTCAAAACCATGGGCCAATATAAACTATGGATCAACAAATACTACAGGCGGCTTACAAAGCATATGCGCCCAACAACAATAACACAAACTATGGATCAACAATTACTATGGGACGACTTGCAAAGCATATGCATCCAACAACAATACACTAACACGGTAAGAGAAGGATTGACATGGGTTCCTAACACTTGAGACTTGCAGTCATCAGTGGTAGGTTCTCTTGCCATCGACAGTCTTTGGGAATACATCAATGTCCCCTGATCGATGGATCCTCTCAAGTGTTCGACCTCAACAAATTTATTCACACTTGTTAGTTTGCACTCTAGTACCTTGATTCCCATTTTCATTATCGGTGGGTGATCTCGCGTCTGTTAACGGTATACATCAATGACCAGTAATTAGATGATGGACTACTATGTTCGAACTCGACACCTCTATTCACATAGTAGGACATGTACTCATAGCGGTTTGTGTGGAAGACCTTCCAGATTGGTGGCATCTTTTATATGCTACCTCCTTGATCATGCCAATGTTCATGAGATTTCAACTCTCGTGACTTGATTCTAGTATATGTCAAACATTTTCAGCTGTTATGGAGATCTTGATCCATTGTATATCTTCAGCCATTATGGAGATCATGATCCTTTGTATATCTTCATCATGGAGATTCTAATATATGTATATTGTATGTGGCGATGACCACTTATGTGATATCTTGTATCATGCCTATTCATGGCCATTGTACTGTTATGTATCCAGGACAATTATATGTATTTGCAGTTATATGCAGAGTTGTATCATTGTACTATGCTGATTGGGTGGTTGGTCTTCCATTTGGGATCCTTCATCACTCTACTTATGGGATGGACTTATAATGTATTTCGGCCATCGTATGACCCCTTTGACCTCACACATTAGGGGGCATCTGTTATAGCTGATTTTACTACTCCAGCTAAATCACACTTGTATGGCCTTCCCTTGTCCCTCTGCAGACTCCTTGGACCCCTTGAACCATTTTTTGTCCTTTGATGTTTCCTAGACCACCCCTAAAAACATGTGAAAATTGCTATAAGCGACTTTTAAACCCCTAATCGCGTGTATACATGGGTTTGACCCCTAAAACCGTGTACATCAGGATGTGTGCATAATCCAAATCCCTTTGGAGTTTTCCTTGACATGGATCTGACTCACTTGACTCCTGGCCTTCCCTATGCCTTGAGATCACTTGGATTCGACCTTTCATTACCCCTTTGAAAAGCTATATAAGGAACTCTATGGTACATTGAAGGCATATGAGAGAATTGAGAGCAAAAAAACTATAGTCCATTGTTGCCGGAACTTATACTTGAGTCTGCATCCCTTTGTCCCTTGGAGCACTTTTTTGTTCTTCCCAAGCTTGCCTTTTGCTTGTGAGCTTGCTATCTAGAGATGGAGGATTCAGGTGGTGGAGGCCCAAGTGGGGGATTCAGTTTGTCTGATTCGCAAACGTGCCGACAGAGGTTGTGTCCATTGTAATCTATGATTTTATATTAATAGAAATATATTTTCCTGTCCAATAATGTATGTTTGAATGAATATTTTATCCATGGATGTTTTCAAATTCTTATACATTGTTGATTATATATGCTAGAATAGATCTAACACCAATATATATAGTATGCTTGTATTGTTTACTTATTGTTGAGGAGGTAATCTATCAATTCAAGCTGAAGTTGGAAAGCTCAACGGGGATCTACTTCAACTGTCCGGAATAAGGTACAAGGTTTGATCCTTTAGTGTTAGATATTTAATTTCTATTGCATATTGGAAATGATTGATTTCTGGAGTCAAGCTGTCTATTGTGGTACCCCAAGCCATAGGAATTTCGCTCTATAACATTAAGGATGCAAATATGGTGCTAATGGGGGTGTCATTTAATAAGTAAAAGTGAACACTCGCTAGGAAGCAAAGAAGGATGTTATTTAGGAAGCAAACCTCGATGTTGTTTAGGAAGCAAAGTTGGGTGCTATTCTGGAAGAAAACCTTGACGTTGTTTAGGAAGCAAATTTGGACGCTATTCTAGAAGCAAAAAAATAGACGCTATTTTGGACGTCATAAAGGATGCTATTTAGGAAGCCAAAAAAGACATTTTTTGGGACGCTTTAAGTTTTTTTCATGACGCATCCCATTCAGCCTCTAGTTTGACCACTCAATGTAAAAAAAAGTTACACTAAAAAGGGACGCTAAATGGGACACTAATTCTAGGATTTGTTGTAGTGGATCTTGGACCATATGGCTATTGGAGGAAGGGGTTTGAATTCTACAATTATTAATTGAAATTGCAAAAGGATTTTGGTCTTAGCTAACTTTATGGCCCTATCTAGTAATGGTACGTCTTGCACTTTAATATTTGTTCTCAATTGGTTGGCATATTGAACATTTAGTTAATTTGGTTAATTGGTTTTAAAGTGCTTTGTTTCAAAAGTTGAATTTTTGTGGTTATATTCTATGACCTAATGGATTCTCCAAGTACCTTTTATTTTAGATGTTAGTTTAATTTGCGATGTTTTCTATATTTTCCAAGGAGAAAAACGTATTTTATATTTAAGTTATATAATCATCAAGTTTTTAATGTGCAATTCAAAAGGATCCTATAAATTAGTATCACTTAAGATAAATGTAATATCCCAACAAATAAACATCTTTCTTGTAATATTTTAAATTACAGTTTTATTTTTTTGAGATTGGTTGGTTCTGGAAACTGTTGGTCCTTGAAGGACAAACCCTAAATTTTCTGTTCCTTTGATAGAAAGAAGAAGAGAAAAACATATACTTTAATGGTTTGGACTAAGAGAAAAATAGAAGAGTGACATGAATTTTGTTATGAACATATCAACATAACAATGGAATGACAATAGAGTATTTTATGGTGGCCATGGTAACCACATGAAGTCATGAAGTCCTGCTTTATAATTTACCTGGGAAGACTAATGTTGAAGCCTTAAAGCGTCACCCACCGACCCCTCTCCATCATGGGAAATCTATTGCAACATTCAATCCATCCATCGAGAAAATCATAACTGTGGGTCCGACGCCATATAATTTAACAGACTATATAGTTCAGCGTAGTGATTAGCACATGTGAAAACCCTAATGGAATCTTGGTTGTCTGACATTTTCACACGAACTATCAAATTTGCATCGTTACACTTATGTATCGAAGGGAGATTCTTTTGGAAGAACCATTCTTACCATGGTCCATATCCAACCATCTACAACATTATGGGGCCGAGAAAGCCAACAAAGAACTCTGTTGAAGAAATTAATACCAAGATAGAAGAGAAGAGAAAAGACAGGCGAGGGAAGAAAGTAGAGGGGTATAGGAAATTAAGAAAAAGAGTGGATTGTTATGGGGATATTGAGAAGAGCTTTCGCTATAGAAGATAGTGAACATAAGAGAAGAAGGTACCTTGAGAGAGCACTCGTTGGATGACTAAAATTAATGAAAGAGATAGGATGAAGACAATAAAAAGAAAGAAGACAAGGAAGCAAAGTCATGAGGAGGAATAAGATAGCACATACATAGAAGAAATTATGAGAGGAAGGAGGAGAAGAGTAATAGAGAGGAATAAAAGAAATAACCAAGGTTGCTCAATAGAAAAACATAGATATTAATTTTGTTGTGAATTTTTGAGAAATTGTAATTCCTAGTTGAAATTGACACTAGGATTATAATTTTGTTTGCATTAAAATGTACATGACTAATCAAGCTTAAGCACTCCATTGAGGCACTATGAATATAAATTCCATTGGTTTAATGGAGGTAAGATAGAGTCAATATAATGAAGAAATTCATGTTTGTCTATGTTTTAGTTACTATGTTCATGTGTATCACTTGTTCTCCTTTGAGAATTTGTCTCTATGGGATTTAGAGATTTTTGTGCTCTCTTGTATATGTATGAGCTTTATTATATAATGTATTTTTTATTAGTCATTTTTAGTGAGCATATTCAGATAAGGTGTAAGTTTTGTAAGCTGGGTTTAATATCTTTAGGGTTGAGTTAGTTGGGAGGAGACACCCAAAAATCCAGCTATGTTAATGGTTGGTGTGACTCAAATTAGTTGCAATCTTGGAGTGATTTTGACCCACCGGTTGCGATTTCTTTGCCAATGGTTGAAATGAACTCAGCAGAGTGATAGATATTTCTAACAAAGAAAAAGAAACAGTATCCGTGACTGAAAAAAATGGATAATTTGAAAAGGATAAGTATAATATTTATTTCTTAAAGTTAAGAAGGGATGGCACAATTACTCAATAATACCTTGTATTACCTTAGAAATTATGATAAAACATTAAGAAACATTTTTGCAATGACCACCACATATAGATGCATGGATAAGAATACAAAGATAAAAATGGTAGGAAAATATCTTTCTCCATATCCTTTATTGGGCTGTAAAATGCAGGTTTTAGAGAGATGCATGGATAAGAATACAAAGATAGAAATAGGAGGAAGATATCTTCCTCCATATTCCTTATTGGGCTGTAAAATGTAACTTTTAAACATAACTAGATAAAAAATATTTTTAAATATTTAATTTCGAAGCACATGATACAAGTCTATTTAATTTTTATACACTTACAAAAAAATTATATAAACAAATATAAACTCATATCTTAAAAGAAAAAGATGATCTTGGAAAAAAAAACCATTACATAGTTCATTACATAATTCATGGCTCAAAACAATTGCAAAGTTCATAGAAATAAATAGAAAACATCCATGGTCTAGAGGCCTCTATTCAACAAATGGGAAAACTACACTCAACTTGAGTCGTAAGCATGATGACTTTTATGTGTGTGATTTTGTTTTGTATTAGAATTCATTTATATATGATATTCATATACCTCATATTCACCTTTGCAAGGACCTTGATGAACATTTTTGGGGTCATAATAAGTTTGGTGGATCATACTCTTCATGTATTGGATATAAAACATATTTTATTAAAGAGGCAATAACCATGTTGTGTGGTGGAAATGATTTTGTAAAGCATGAGATCTTCTAAATATTAAGTTGTTTTTAAATATATATATATATATTAACAGAAACTGGAAAGTAATTATATTTTAAAAGGGTTGTGCACAACCATTCAACATAGAGCTGATGGAAAACTGAAGAAACGAAGATGAGATAGAATATTTACAAAAAATGTTGTCCAAAACAAAATCCTTCTAAAGTTGACATGATATTTACTACTGTGCACTATAACTGAAGTAGAGTAAATATGTATGAAATGTTGGTTCAAGATAGTACAAAAAAGCATAAACTATGAAGTTGGAATCTTTTTGGTTTGCCTAAGAACCCCACAGGTTGGGTGACTGAAAACTTCTTCCATTGGTTGAGCTGCTTCCCCAGGATAGTCTTGATAGTGGCTACATTGGTTCATCTGAATGAGCTTCTGGAGGCATTCCATGATGCAATCAGTTGTTCCCATTGTCTCTCTAAGGTCTACGTCGTGGTCATCGATGTAAGAATCATGGCAGCTGGTTTGATAAGAAACATGTCACATGTATAAAACCAATTGTTTCACATCCAACACTATCTCCCTATTTTCTGTGATACCCACTACGACGAAATATGCAAGCCTACGAATGTTCTTCTTTAGGTCGTGTAGACCTGCCTTGAGATTGTGGCACCTAGAACCCAAACCTTTATTATCCATTACATAACCTACGAGTCGAGGAGATATCTGGTTGTCGAAAGAACTTCTAGACGTTAACGCTGTAAGGGTGGGCTTAACACAATCTAAGACCACTGCACTAAGCGAAAGGATGGTGGCAAATTCAGTTGTAACCATGGAGGAGGTTATTGTAGACCCTTTTTAAACCAATAAAAGAGCTGGGAGGGATCTGGGGGGCACTTCTATTTCAAAAAAAGGCTTTAGGAGTAGGCAATGGGAAGGAGAGGTTTTTGAACCGTGGCCTGAGGGATCAAGGCCCATGTCGTGAGGTTTTGACAACAACGAGGGGTGCATATGAAGGCTGGTTAAAGCAGCAAGGTGGAGCTCTAAAAATTTAGGCGAAATGTCCAAATGAGGAGAATGTCAGGGAGAGGCATTCAAAAAACGATGAGAGTCCATGACTCGTGTGGGGGCGCTAAAGGTCGAGGGAGGAGAGGACATGGATTAATGGATGGAGGGGACAAGATTTAAGACGAAGGACAAGGAGTTAAGTAGGGGAGGGATAGGAGGGCACGCGTCGAGGAGGAGGCCACAGGATCGGCTAAGGGAAGGCACGTTAGACCAAATGACAAAACTTATGGTTAGGGACAACACATGCAAGAGAGGGGGGGGGGGTCATGAGAATGAGGGATAGTTTGGAGCTAGGTTAGGGGATAAAATTGTGAACAACCCCTTGATCATTGAGGGACAAAGAACCTTAGGGTAGTGAGGCCCCTTTATTGGCTATTTTATCTGCTTGGGAATTGTTCGATTTAAGGATATGGAAAAAGGAGGTGCTAGGGGGAATATTTAGAAGAGAAAATATGTCATACTATTTCTTGTAGTTGATGGAACCAATGGAATAAAATGAGTGCATATTTAGGATAAAATGTTGAGATTCCCCAAAGGCAAGAAGGTTTGAGATGATTCCCCGATCTTCCATTTCGAGGCCTTGCAGAAGCGCCAACCATTATGCCTCATTGTTTGTCTTATGTCCAAGGCCCCCAAAAAAGGTCTTAACTATTTGTCATCTTGGGTCAAGAATGACCCCTCCCGCACCTGCCTCATCGAGATTCCCTCTTGAGGCACTATCAAAGAAAAGTGAATAGGAATTCTTTTCTTGTCTCCATTGGGAAAAATCTTTAGGGTTTTTCTTGATTTCCTAGGTTTGGGAGATATGGAAGAGTTTGGATTGAGGGGAGCTCTGATGGAGAAAAATGTTGCACCACATAGATTATTTGTATGAGAGGTCCTCTGAGACAGGGTAGCTGATAAGTATTGAGGCCATCTTTTTTGAATTCATGCTGATTACATTGGAAGGACTTTGAATTGGGGATGTTTTCTTTCCTTTAAAGATGATTCCATTATTTTCCAACCTAAGTTTCCAACAAATATTTTTGGTGATGGTATTCCAGAGTCTCTGCAAGATTGGTCTTTTTGTGAGAGTTCCTGGGAAGAGAGAGTTTCAAGCTATAAGGAGATGATGTGGATGGTCTGGGGGATTGAAACAAGGACAGAGGGAATACATGATGCTTTTCCAAACTTGGGAGGATACACTACATTGAAGGAAGAGATGTGAGGATTTTTCTGACTGAGAGTTGCATAACACACATCTGGAAGGACCTTCAATTCCTTTTCTGTTGAGTTTTCCTGCTGTGAGGAGTTTGTTATGCATTAGAATCCAAAATAAGTGATTGAATTTGGGAATGCAGTCTGGGTTCCAAACCTTTTTTCGGAGACTTGGAGAAGAATGACTTATGGTGGTCTCCAATATCCTGTAACCTTATTTGATTGTGTAAATTCCCTTACGACCCCAGCCAATGTTGTCCTTGGTTTGTTTGTGGATGGGGTCTTTCTAATACAGGAGTGAAAGGAAGAGATCGAGGGCATGGGTAAGATGTTGAGGAGGATGAATGTTTTTCCAGCCTTTCCAAGTACCTGACTGATCCTAGCTGAAGATGTCAAACAACGTGAGGAGGCCATTGTCGCTGGTCCATTTGGAGAAGTATTTGAGATAGGGGATGGAGGACAAAGGGGGATGCTCGAGTATTATGTCCGACCATATCTTGATCCTTTTCCCATTTCATGGGACCCAATAGAACTTGTTTTTTATTAGGTTAATTGAGGTTTTGCATAGCTGCTAGATGGATGTTCGTTGACTGTCCGAGTTGTAGTTCATACTCTTGGATCTTAACTTCTTGATACATTTCTTTCTTATTAACTATTTCCACCAACCATTTCTTCCAGTAGACATCCTCGAGATGAGTTTATCTCATAAGGATTTGTTCATTTGTTTCAGATCTCTTATTCCCAGCCCACCTTTGAGTTTGGGAGCTTTGATTGTAGTCCATTTTACTAGGTGAAATTTTTTATTTTGGGCTTTCCCTCCCCGCTAGAGGAATTTCAGCCTTAGGGAGAGAATTTTGGTGAAAATTTTGTAATAGGAATTGCAGAGGGATATGGGCTAGAAGCATTTGATGGAGGTGGGGTTTGAGTCTTTGGGGATGAGGCAAAGAAATGTGGAGTTGGTGGCCCTGCCCATTTTCCCATTAGACTAAATCCAGGAGATGATCTATATCAGGTCTTTTTATTATTATTTTCCAACACATTCTGTAGAAACGGATTGAAAAGCCATCTAGACCTGGATCTTTGTATGGATGTAGAGTCCAGATGGATTTCTTTATTTTAGCCTCAGAGATAGGGGCCTCTAGGGCTTCAAAGTCTTTTTGACTAATGAGAGTGGGAATATCTATGATCATATTGCCATTCCATACTTAGTAGTTTCTTCTTCTTCACTGTAAATATTCTCTAAGAAATTCCTTATCTCAGTTGTGATATCAGCTTAATCTGTGATTGTGGTTCCATATTCCTTTTCAAGATATGTTAATGTGTTCCTCCTATGCCGCTCCTTGTGCTGGTTTTGGAAAAAGTTGGTGTTTTCATCCCCACCCTTGAGCTAGAGGTTTCTAGATCACAACCTCCAACCTTCTTCCTCTTACCTGAACATGACCTGGATTTTCCTCTCGAGCTCTGATTCCCGAGCTAGGAGATATCTGGTTATTTATTCATGCTCCATTTTTTCTTGCAGGGATTCCATCTGATTGAAAAGCTCAAAGTTCATTTTCTTTGGCTCTTGATAGTGTTTTGTGACCCATTGTTTGAGAGAGATCCTAACTTGTTTGAGATTTTGTTCCCAAATATAGCTGGGGGAACCAATAAGTCCTCTAATAATTTTTAATGATGTCCAGGACTCCCTCCAAATATAACCACAGAGGATTAAATCGAAAAGGAAGTGGGCCCAACTTTCCAATGTTCAAGAGGAAGAAGCAAATACGTTTATGATATGACATTGTAGAGCTCATAATTTTGGACTCAGGAATTACCATATTTTTTAGGAAGGAGGTACTTACCAATATTCAATCCAATCTAGAATCTATGTGCCACATACCTACCCTTTTGTTGCTCCAAGTATATTTTCCATTTTTTGGCTTGATGTTGATCAAGCCCCAAAGAGAAAATAGGTATTCCAACCTTTCTACAAAGGGATCTCAAACTTTGGATCCACCTAATCTTTCCTTGGCCCAGAAGGTGACATTGAAGTCACCAACTATGATGCATGGGAGATGTTTCTTTCCAGAACTTTGATCCTCCAATGCGTTCCATAAATAATCTTTACATTCTTATGTAGTTAGGCCATAGATGTTTCGGATCCAACGAACCTCATTTAATTCTTTGTCTTCAAGCTCGAAAAAGAGCCAATTCCTATTTTCAATAGCGGAGCGCATTGAGGATCATTCATTGACCCACTAGGTTGGCATGCCTCCTGCGGCTCCAATGGCACTGATTGCTTTCCCTTCACCTTTGGGCCAATTTTTTCCCATTGTTAAAAGGTTGTATTCTATAGTATTTTTTGTCTCCTCGATGATGAGGATAGACTTAGATTCCATTGATTTGAATCTTTTGATATCTACTAGTTTTTTTTGACCTCCTAATGCTTGATAGCTCCAGGAGACAAGCTCTATTATTTCTTGTTAGGACAAGGAACCCTATGTCATGTCCCCATACCCCATAATCCAAATAAATTAAAAATGTTTCTTCAAGAACCTTTGTTCTCCTTCGAAACATAAGACATGGGTGCTGACACAAAATTCTACCTTCCTTCTCAAGATTAGAAACCACTGTAATATTCATTCCACCCTTAATAGATCCCTTATTTGACTAAAGTGATCATTTTTGCTTTGACTTGTCCTTTCTACACTTATCCTTCCGCCTTCCGCACTTTCTCTTTCCACCCTTTTGAGATCGAAACTTGGGAGTCAAAAACTCAAATGCTCGATGAAGTGAATGGTCAACCTTCCACATTTTGCCTTCAACACTTCTGATTTCTACCCTTTCGACCTCATGACTTGCAAATCAGAAAATCAAGGTGCGATGAAGCACACAATGACTTTTCTGCCTTCTGATATCAGACTTCAAAAAATCAAAAAATTATCCCTTTTCCTTAGGAGTCTTCTACGCTTTCGACATCCTTCTTCTGCATTCGAACTTTGAAAATCAGAAAACCCCACTTTCTACCTTATTTTCAACTGCCCTCTTTGCCTCCTGTCTTCCACCTTCCGCAAGAGGATCCTGGGGTGTGGAAACAAAACAATTCTACCATGTTCAACTTTTCCTCTTCCTGTTTCCTCCTTCCTCCTTTCATGGGAGAATTCCAAAGGTCAGAAACTCAACTATTGTTACTTTAGCTGCATTTTTGTCCCTGTAACATGCATTCTAGCCTCCATGAACTTAAGAAATTGAATCACAAAAACACAAGGCATATAAAGATGTAAATTTCTACTTAACCATCAATAAGCATTCAACACAACACAACAATTCATTAGCAAATACATTTCATAACAAACATAACAGAGATACTTGTCTTGATGATTAAGATGTCCCGCAACTAGTTGTCGCCACAACGTTTCATCCAACCATAGCCTAGTGTCTTCATTAATATCTCAACACACCACCACCCCCGAGCTTGGCATGATTTCCACAAGGAACTATGGAAACAACATGGTTGCACATAGCCAAACTAGTACACTGTTGGATTTCACAAAATAATAAGGAAACAAGACAAAACACAACAAGACACAACCAAACCAACTAACAGTTAGGCTTATCACGCTGCTAAGGAAATGGAAAGGTATAATTTCTAAGCTAGTGAGCTCAATCACAGACCCATGGGTGCCTACACAATATCTGGCTTGGCCTCCTCAATTCCTACACCACCCAACATAGGGAAGTATTCCCTTCACTGCTACACAGACCCTTACTAAGGCCATAGCTTCCCTTTCAGTGCTCTTCAGGGTGTGCATAAAGGAATTTCAACCCATCTTGATCTGTGTGTGACATTCCTTCCTTCACCAAGTTTATCAGCTAAGTCTGGCCCTCTTCTACTCTTTGGTATTCAAACCAAAACAAGGATGCACAATACAACAATTCTCAAGGAAAAAACACAACCACATAGGCTTCACTCCGTAACATGGAGAAAACAGGGTGTCATGCTAGAATGTCACTTAGACACACGCTACTGAACCACACACTACTGAACCACAACTCAGGATGGTTGAACACCCACACTGCACGTCTCTAGGGAAATTCAGAAATCACAGAGGGTCACACTCTCATAAAATCAAGAGATATCCACTACCCAATCACTCAACAAAACATGAATTTCTTTGTCATGATGGAATGGCCAACATCAACAACCTAGAACAGAAAGTTGACTCCCCCCCTCACAGGCTCCATGAATTGTTAGAATAATCAACCCATAGTTTACTACCTTAGACATTAATTTAATTTTTTTTGTCTTATTTGCCTAGTTCATGTGTCCCACCATGTGCAAGTTGTCTTTTGCCTATCCATAATGGTCAAAATTGCCTTATTTGACTCATGTAGCACTTGGGAAACCTCAAGGAATCAATTCTGCTTTATTCCTGGCCTCCTAGGTGCCCTTCTGCTTTTTCTACTTTATTGCCTGCTTTTTCAGTGTTTTAAGGCAAATGGAAAAGCTAGACTAGGTGACGTGAACTAGTTTGTCCTTTTCATCCTCCACTCTTTTCTCCCTGGAAAAGCATGTATGAGCTGACATTCCATCACTCTTTAGCTTGCCTAATCCTTTTTTCCAATTTGTGAGCTCCATGACAGATTTGGGATTAGCTTTTTACACCTATGGGGGATTTGCTTATTTTTAGTAAGCCTGCTTTATGCTATATTCGAATCGCTCCTCATGCATTTGAATCCCTGATGTATTTTATTTATTTAGCAACCTATTTTGTTACAGGGTTGGCTATTGTACACTGAGTTAATACAGTTTAGTGTTCAGCTCCAATTTCAGTCTCTTTTGTGAGTGATTTTGCATGATCAATTGTTAATTGTTGTGAGTAAAATTAATCTATCACTGGGTTCAATTTCCACATGGTATAAGAGCCAATGTAGATTGTTTCTATCCTTCAAAAATTGTTTTGCAGGTTTGACATCAGTGACTGGGAGCCTTCTACTGACAGCCGGGACAGATTTTCTAAGCTATGGATCAATCACAGAAAACTATATTGACTCCGTTCAATTTATTTGAATGGAAAGCAGAGATGGAGATACTGTTGAGAGCGAAAGGCCTCTACAGGGTGACTATGGCAACAGAAGCAGAGCCCAATGCAGCTGCAGAGAAGATAAAATGGCACAACAGGAGGGATGAGGCCTATGGTCTCCTGTGTCTGAGTATTTCCAGAGACCTCCTTTTCCATGTTGATGGATTGACATCACCGAATGAAGTATGGGAGAAGCTTGATGATATTTTTGGAAATACAGATGAGATGAGGGGACATCAAATCGAAAATGAGTTGATTTCTCCGAGTCCAAATAGCTTTGAATCCCTGCAGCTATATTTATCCAAGTTCAAAGCACTAGTTTTGCAGCTGAAACAATGTGGGATCGAAAAGAAGGATGATCAGCTCGTCCTGGCCATTCTCTCGAAGCTAGGCCCCGACTATTCAGTGTTTGTTTCGACCTTCTATGCCACAAAACTGACAGCTCGAACTTGGAGGATGCCTAGCCTTGCAGATTTCATGGAATCTCTCACACAAGAACAAGAGAAGATGGTGATGATGGGCACCATCAAACCATCCAAAGATCAAGCTTTGATTGCTGGAGATTCGAAGGTGGGTTCAAAAAGAATAAAGAAAGCTAAAAAGCCAGCTGAGCAAAAGATAGAGAAGAAACAGTCTCCAGAGGAGCCACAAGCTTCCAAGAAGAACTACCAGAAGAAGAAAAACAAAGGTGAAATGAACAAGTGCGCATACTGCAATAAGGGAAATCACTCTGAAAGCTCTTGTATGAAAAAGAAAATTGATATGCTGACCCAAATCCTGGAGAAGAATGGAATCTCCCTTCCAGAAAGCTCAAAGAAGAGAGAAGGAGGATCAAGTTCAGAAGACAGAGAGAGAGAGTTCATGCATTGGTTGCTGGCACAACAAGCTCACCCAGTTTTATCATTGATTATGGAGCTTCTAGACACATGGTTTCGACTAAGGAGGCATTCTCCTCAGTGGACATGTCGAAAGGACCACCTATAGTACTAGGAGATGACTCTCTCACTGAAATTTTGGGAAAAGGAAGGATATATCTTGATCATGGTCAGTTCAGCAATGTGTTGTATGTGCCTGGTCTCGCCTCCAACCTCCTATCAGTGTACTAGATGACTCACACTGGGTCTCCTAAGAAGGTTATATTCTCCCCTGATGAAGTTGAGATCACAGAGATCTCAAGTGGTAAAGTCATAGCTAAAGGAGTTGCAAATCATGCTCAAAAGGTATACATGTTCTCACACTTCCTACCCTACTCAAACCCCTATGCTCTTCTGATTCATGCTAATGAAGCTAGCAAGATTTGGCATGAAATATTTGGCCACCTAAACTACAAATATCTTTCTGATATTAGTGAAAAAGAAATGGTCATAGGGTTTCCCGAGATAAAATTTTCCAAGCGAGTCTGCCAAGGTTGTATCCTAGGAAAACACCCAGAGCACAAATTTGAGAGAGCTAGTCATGAGAGAACCTCTGCACCCCTCGAGCTGATCCACAGTGATGTTGCTGGCCCATTCCCTCATATGTCCATGATTCAGGCCAAATATGCATTGAATTTCATTGATGACTTTTCCAGGTATTGCTGGGTTTACTTCCTGAAACACAAGTCTGAAGTTTTTGGCCTATTCAAAGTCTTTAAGGCTTTGGTTGAGAACCAGTATGGGAGGAAACTCAAGGTCCTCAGATCTGACAATGGTGGTGAGTATGTCAAGTCTGAGTTTATTAATTATTGTGCAGATGCAGGTATTCAGATGCAGCATTCTATCCCTTACACACCACAACAAAATGGTGTTGCTGAGAGGAAGAACAGATCATTGAAGGAGATGGCAACATGCATGCTTGAGGCCAAAAATTTGCCACCAAAGTACTGGGCCGAAGCTATAAACTGTGCAGCCTATATCTAGAATAGGGTGCCTCATAAACATCTTGAAGGTATGACTCCTTTCGAAGCATGGAGTGGGCACAAGCCAGATGTGACCCATTTCAGGATTTTTGGCTCAAAGGCTTGGGATAGAATTCCAACTGAGAAGAGGAAGGATTTGCAGCCCCAAAGCCAAGAGTGTATTTTTGTTGGATACTGTGAATATTCAAAAGGGTACAAGCTGATAAATTTGAGCACAAACAAAGCCTTTATTGAAAGGTGTGTTCAGTTTGAAGAAGAACCCCTTGCAGCAGTGGAAGTTGGTGAAGCCTCTTCACCACCTGAACCTCAGGAAGTAAGTAAAGAGTTTGTTGAACATGCTGATTCTGATTTGTCTAATGGGGATGAGTTTATTGAAGACCCTAACATCCCTACAAGGCCAAAATGGGCAGCCAAGACACTACATGCAGCAGGAGAGCTAGTTGGGGATCCCAATGACCCAAGGAGGACTAGATCTCAATTTGAGAGTGGTCTGTGCATGAAGGATCCTATGTTTGCTGAAAAATTCTATTTTATGGTGGAGTCTGATCCTCAAACATATGAAGAAGCAGCAGGAGATCCAATATGGCAAGCAGTCATGAAGGATGAGTTCAGCTCGCTCCAAAAGAGCAACACATGGGAGCTAGTGGATCTTCCCCCAGGGAGGAAGTTAGTTCAATGTAAGTGGGTCTACAAGACCAAATTTGCTGCTGATGGCTAACCACTGAAGTACAAGGCCAAATTGGTAGCCAAGGGCTACTCATAGGTTCATTGGATAGATTACAATGAGACCTTTTCCCCAGTGGCAAAGATGGAATCCATCAGGCTAGTTTTAGCCATTGCAGCCTCAAAGCAATGGGAGGTACATCACATGGATGTAAAATGTGCCTTCCTGAATGGAGATCTCACTGAAGAGATATATATGCAGCAGCCTCAAGTTTTTTCTACTAACCCTTCTCTTGTGTGCAGGTTGAGAAAGTCATTGTATGGGCTAAAGCAAGCCCCTAGGGCTTGGTATGCCAAGATCGATAGCTTCTTGCTATCACTGAATTTTGTTCGGTGCAAATCAGATCCAAATGTCTATTTGAAGTTAGTTAATGGTTCATTAATGATCATTGTGTTATATGTTGATGACCTCCTCATTACAGGAAGCTCACAGGATGAGATTGCTTCCTTGAAGAGTGCTATGAACCAAGCCTTCTCCATGACATATTTGGGGCTCTTAAGTCAATTTTTGGGGCTTGAGATTGCTCAAACCAAAGCTGGAATCAAGGTGCACCAATCCAAGTATGCCTTGGATTTGCTGAAAAAATTCAAAATGAAGGATTGCACAGCAAGCAAAACTCCTTTCCTTTCAAGAGTGAAGCTGGAAGAAGCTGATTCTTCACCTATGGTAAACAATACACTGTATAGGCAATTGATTGGATGTTTATTGTATCTGACACATACTAGACCTGATATTTCTTATGCAGTAAGTGTGGCTTCTAGATACATGGATCAGCCTCATGAAATCCATTGGAAAGCAGCCAAAAGGATCCTTAACTTTGTTCAGGGAACAAGGACACATGGGATCTTCTACAAAGCAAAATCTGATCTTGATTTGATTGGATTTACTGACAGTGATTGGGCAGGTGATAGAACAGACAGGAAGTCCACATCAGGATATGTGTTCATGCTTGCAGAAGGGCCAATCAGCTGGTCAAGCAAGAAACAGAGTGCCATTGCACTCTCATCTACTGAAGCAGAGTATAGAGGAGTTGTTAATGTAGCAACTCAATTTTTATGGTTGCAGGGATTACTTGGAGAGTGTGGCTTCGAATCAGAGTACTCAACTACCATCTACTGTGATAACTAGAGTACCATTCAAATCTGCAAAGATCCAGTTCAGAAGCAGAGAACCAAACACATTGAGATACATATGCACTACATCAGAGAGCTTGTGCATGATGGCACCATTCACCTACTCTTCTGTTCATCTTCAAAACAAGTAGCTGATATCTTCACCAAATAATTTTGTGAGAAGACCTTCAGCAATCTCAAATCACTACTGGGGATTGCCGATCATGCTGTGAAGCATGAGTGAAGACAATATTTCCAAATTTTGTTTTATAGTCCATGTTTAAGGGAGGATTTTCCCATGTGGTTTTTGCCTCTTTCCTTGGTTGTATGGACATGCAGTATGTAAAAGGGTGACTAAGCCTTGTTGCTAGGCCCTATAATTTTCTGATATATTACTCATAATTCAAGCTTAAGGGGGGGTGTTAGAATAATCAACCCATAGTGTACCACCTTAGACATTAATTTAATTATTTTTGTCTTATTTGCCTAGTTCATGTGTCCCACCATGTGCAAGTTGTCTTTTGCCTATCCATAATGGTCAAACATGCCTTATTTGACTCATGCAGCGCTCAGGAAACCTCAAGGAATCAATTCTGCTTTATTCCTGGCCTCTTAGGCACCCTTCTGCTTTTTCTGCTTTATTGCCTGCTTTTTCAGTGTTTTAAGGCAAATGGAAAAGCTAGACTAGGTGAGGTGAACTAGTTAATTGTCCTTTTCATCCTCCACTCTTTTCTCCTTGGAAAAGCATGTATGAGCTTTTATTCCATCACTGTTTAGCTTGCCTAAGCCTTTTTGCCAATTCATGACCTTGATGACAGATTTGGGATCAAATTTTTACACCTATGGGGGATTTGCTTATTTTTAGTAAGCCTGCTTTATGCAAGATTTGAATTGCTCCTCATGCATTCGAATCCCTGATGTATTTTATTTATTCAGCAACCTATTATGTTACAGGGTTGGCTAGTGTACACTGAGTTAATACAGTTTAGTGTTCAGCTCCAATTTCAGTCTCTTTTGTGAGTGATTTTGCATGATCAATTGTTAATTGTTGTGAGTAAAATTAATCTATCACTGGGTTCAATTTCCACATGAATAGCGAGAATTAACCCAATGTTCAACGCGAATCAGATATGAGGGAATGTGCATGCATTCCGATGCGGGTTTACTTGCCGCAGAAGCAGAATATGGGTCCTTTAGACTACAAACTTGCATGCTTGCTCAGTCAATCCATCACACTACCATGCCTTGCTATTCCCAAGGCATTAACTGCCTCAACCAACTTCTATAAGAAATTGATGATTTGAGGACAAAGGACAAAGGATAAAAAGGGAAGTTGAGGGTTAATGGGTTTCCCAATTGACATCTAGTCACACCCTATTGGCTCAGGGGTTTGACTAAATCCCCTCCGTATCCCTTATGGAATCACTCCCCCATCTCTTTAATGTTTATAGTTCCATATCTAGTTGTGGTATTTTACTAATTTGTTCGTTTACATGGTATATCAAAATATATATACTATTCTTGACTTAGCACCAAAAGCATAGGTATCAACCTCGATCACTTATCCATAAAATATCAATCAATGGTAGGGCCTTGCCTTTGAGATTATCTCCATGATTTTCATACAACATTTACATCATGCACAATTAAATACCATGGGGTCAAAACTGGGGTATTACAATCCCCTCCCCCTTACAAAAACACTGTACTAAATGCTTTAGAAAAATTAAAAAAAATGGATGTGCCAATTGCATGGCATCCTCTAGCTCCCATGTAGCCTCTTTAAGACTGTAGTGCTCCCATCACACCTTTACCTGTCCAATGGATCAATTCTGGAGCATTATGACCTTCCTGTTGAGGATGCCCAATAACTCTGTTTGGAATTCTCCCTTGGGTTCCACCTGAATCACATCCCAATCAATCACATGGTTAGAATTATGTACATATTTATTAAGCAAAGAATCATGAAAAACATTATGAGCTCTAGTGCTAGCAAGTAATGCATTTCTATATGAAACTGGCCCTATTCTTTCAAGCACTTCAAATGGCCCAAAATATCTATTTGACAGCTTCACACAACTTCCAAGCTTCAAGGAACTCTTCCTTGCCCTCAATATGAGGTAAAAATGCTCCCCAACACTAAACTCTCTGACCACCCTATGCTTATCTGTATATATTTTCTGTTTTTCTTGGGCTTCTTTCAGATTCTGCCTGATCTTTGCAAACTCTTGCTCCAACTCCTTGAGCGATTCTGGACCAAGCATAATCATGTCCACTGGATTATCTTCCATACAGGGATTCATATGGACTCATCCCCAAGGATGCTTGCTTTCCATTATTATAAGAAAACTCTACCAAGTGTAAATAATCCTCCCACTTGGCACTAATACATTTGGGCATATTTTTCCATGAAATATTTCCATGTTTTGAACATTCGTGGATTAATACTTCATTTTTTTAACCTTGGTGGAAAAACCGTGGCAATATCGATGTTTTTAATTTTCGTCGAACTTTCGTCTCTATATTGACGATATATGGCTAATCTAATTATTTGAAAGTGGGTACAATTGGGACCTCATTGTGGGAAATAAAATGAACTTATTTTGACTTACATATTGCCATTTGAGGTACTTTCTATAGATTCGACAGGATCACTTTGACTTTCCAAGCATACTACCATTGGCTAAAGCCTTCAAATGCAAGAAAAAAATATTCAAATAAATGGATTTATGGTAGAGCATACCAGGCTATATTATGACATGAGATATGATTTTTTATGGACATAGATTGGAGCAGGAAATTAAGAAAAGGAGTCACTTGGACAAGAATTCCAAAAAATATTCAGCATAATATCATATATAATGAATGCACCTACAACAAACTAATACAATTAATCCTTTCAACTACTAGTAGAAATCACACCTGCCAAACCAATCCAATCTTTCAATGACTCTTGGCTGTTTATGCGCAGGTCAGTAAGCATGCAACCTTTTTGGGCCGTAAATAGTTTTTTATTTCCATGTCCTAGGAGGCCAACCTCATCACCTATTTATTTTTGTGATCATTAACCAAAATTTATTTAATTTTCCACATCATCATTTTAATTTTATTTTTTATGCCAAGACTTGGCCTTCTCTTATGCATGCATACCCTTCTTCAACTGCCCGTATGGGGATCTTTGATCTTCCAATAAGTATGCCCACAATGTCCATCTTCAAGGTGCCAGTAGGTGATGTATTTAGATGCTCGGAGGTGGTGCTGAGAAGATGCCCGCAATTTTCCTCATTTAGCATGCCCGCCCGATCTTCTGGAGATTCCTGCAATATTTTCCTTGTCCACTATTTTATCATGCCTACAACCATCTCTGTCATCAATTTTGCTTGTCTAATGTCATGCCACGATCTCTTTGTCATATTTGCACCAACATCTTTGTCTTTCCCAAATAATCTTCAAATGACCACAGAATGGGTCATTTGACTCTCTAGAGGTTCCATACTTGTCATGCTTGCTTGTAAATGTCATTATGCATGTCCTTAGTAATCTATGTCCTTCATGTATTGTTCCAATTACACTTTTCCATGTCATCATGCTTAGACACCTGTTCGAATCTCTATTTGTTATTTATTGTTTTAATGAAATAATTAATTAAAACTTCTTCTAAACATTGCATCTCACTAACGGTAAGATGTGTCTCTTCAAAACTCTGTCTTGATTCTTTTTATTAAATTTTTGTTTATTTTTCTAAATACATTCCTGTAGCTTCTTATTTAATAAACTCTTTTTATTATTTTTCACTAGCTTTGCAAGTCCATCTTTTGCATATATGACCATCATAATGCAAATTGAAAGTATGGTTGGATATCTACCTCAACAAGGATCAGATCCATGTCACACTGTACCGTCATGCTCTTGATGCAATTTTGCGGCATTTCCTTACTTATGATGAGGATGAAGTAGTTTTGAATGGATGTCACTCAGGAGCGTGTGGTGGTCATCTTTCTGGGGCGGCGATCATCTTTCTAGGGTGGTGGTCATCTTTCTAGGATGGCTACTGCCTAGAAATTATTATGTACTGGGTATTTTTGGCCCTCGATCTTCAAATACTGCATAAAGGCCGTAAAAAAATTCCCTTATTGTCATCTGTTTACATAAAAAAAGTGCACCCATCCCGCTCTGTTACATCATGTCATAGAAGTTGGTACCTTTGCAAAATGGGGCATTGACTTCGTGAATTGTAAGCATACCTTAGCCGGGGGGCATGGTTACATTATTTTGGTTTTGGACTATTTCACTAAATGGGTTAAGGCTATGCCTACATACGCTGAAGATGGAAAAAAAACTGCTTTATTTCTATTCAACCATATTATTGCAAGATTCAAAGTCCCCTAGGCCATTGTGACCGATCATGGTTCACACTTTCAGAATAAGATGATGTTGAAATTGAGTGCTAAGATAGGTTTTTGCCATGACAACTCCACACCTTACTACCCATAGGCCAATGGCCAAGTCAAAGCTATGAATAAAGTGTTTGAAACCATGCTTCAACGAATGGTATGACAAGCCAAATCGAGCTGGAATTTGCAACTATTCTCCATATTATGGGCCTACAGGACCATTGTCAATACATCCACTAGATTTACGCCATATCAATTGGTATATGGGCTAGAGGCCACTCTTCCTATAGAGTGTGATAACCCATCCTTGAAGCTCTTTGTAGAATTGTTACACACACACCACTTTGGAATAAGAACAGTTCTTATATTTAAATAATATCGATGAGACCCATCGCAATGCAACCTTAGAAAATGAGGTGGATAAATGATGAATTAAATCCCAATATGACAAATATGTTCAACCTCGTTCTTACAACGAGGGTGATCTGGTCTTGAATTATGACCAGAAACACGACAAGTTGGGATATGGAAAGCTGGAATCTATGTGGCGTGGGCCTTACACTGTTAGTTTTGTATTAGATAAAAGTTCTTATGAGTTGATATATTACAATGGGATGCCCCTCAGAGATCCCCACAATGGGCTCTACCTTAAAAAATTATATGCATAGGACATCTAGCATAGGTTTTCTTTATATAGTGTTAAGAGAGTGCTGTGTGTTTTTCTTGAAAGTATGATTTTATTGTGAATGTAAGGTGTGTCCTTCACAAACCTGATTATGTATCCTTATGTTCAAAAAATGAACAGATGACCACTTATGTCGGTTTTGCAGATGGTGCTAATCGATACACTTTGAATATATCATCAACAACCTGGGCATTATACTCTCTTACTGGTGATCTGGTGAGTTCAGGAGGAACTTGTTTGGGTTCCGTGACAAACAATCTTGCAGAGTATCATGCAACGATTGGTTTGTTGACTGAAACTCTAGTTAATGATGTGACTTGGATTAGGGTTTACCTAGATTCAGAGTTAGTTGTACATCAGTTAAACTGAATCTACACTGTATAGAATCCCTTACTTCTTCATACATTCCAAAGGGTTAGGTTATTGGAAATGTAATTTGAACAAGTCTCTTATCAACATATTTTGAGGCACTTGAATTATGTAGTGGATTTATTAGAAAATTTTGTCCTAGATTCGTATCTTGCTCATAGTTAAAAGTTCATTTTAATTTTAATTTTATTTTATTCATTGAATCTCATAAGTACATAAGTAGACTTTCATTCACATAACACATTTGCACACATGTCTGTAAATACAAGAGTTATATATATATATATATATATATATATATATACACACACACACACACACACACACACATAATGATGCCGAGATACAAACTAAATCCATAAGCTTTTAAGTCATCCAAAGTTTGGAACCTTAAATTCTTCTAGTACATAGATAGGGAAAAAACTAAAGCTTCGAATATTTTAGTATAAATATAGTACAAAAATGAGGGAGCCACTATGGGCTAATGCTTTTGCTCATGGTAGCACATCATAGAACAAGCCACTCGGTGGAGTATCCTCTTGAAACGATCAGATACCCCTGCAGTATGCTGATGGTAGCGCCTATGGATATCATCGATCAAGATGTTAGGTATGCCCATGGTCAACCGTTGAAGGTTATCCTCGATCTCTTAGAGATCCTCCTTGGCTTTATCATTCCTGATGAACATATCCCTCACTGTTCCTCACCTCTTTTTAGGCGAGGTTCCCTCTGGACGAGAAGGTCCTATGTCTTAATAAACATTTTTTTATGTCTCAATATAATCTAAACTATTTAAAAAAACATGATAAGAAATAAAAAAAATGTATAGTGATATGCTTCTTACCTCGGTCGTCCCAGTGGTCTCCCTCAAGAAGTGGAAGGTCAGGTTCATTCTTGACATCTGCTTCGCCCTATCTGTAATCGTGCACCATCAGTAATTTCCCTCTCAGCCAATGGAAGAAAACCTCCCCCTATGTAAACCTAGGTCCTTCACCACCACCATGGCGTGCCATGGCCTCTACCCACCTAGTAATATGGGGGTCCTCTACATCTATCCTGGTAAGAGGTACATGTGTTCCCATAAGTGGAACCCACTCCAAGAATAAGAATACCACTACAACTCCATATCCAAACATTATAAGCTCTCCTCTCTGACACTTGGTAAGCTGGTCCTTCAGGATGACCAATCACCCATTTCTCTAGTTGAAAATAGTGGAAGCATACACTCTACTACATACAACATATGGGCATGTGTGGTATGATGTGATGATCTACTCTCCGCTATGTTCTCAACCACGAAGGCCACGGTTCTCAATGGACGGTCTACTATGTGTTTGATGGGAATTTAACTCCTTGGGAACGAGTCCCCACCATGCAATATTCATTAATCAGATCATCCATGGACATCTCACCACCTCATGGACCTGTAAGAACTATTGGGCACCGCCTTTAGGATAACCCAATAAGGAAATAGATGGATTCAACATCTATAGTCAATATGTGGGTCCCCATCTTGAAATGTTGTTGATATGGATCTCATGTACGGATCAAATACTCTATTAAATGCACATATTCTCTCATCCCAGCGACTTTGAAGTATTTTAAGATCCCACACTGGAAAAGATCCCTCACAGTCATTGGATGATTGGCTGCATGAATATAATCAAGCTCATGTTTCCTCTCTTTCCATATCACCATTTTAGGAGTGGTTTTCCTGCCAAAAACAAATGGTATATCGATTAGATGCATGATAACCCACATGGAAAAGAGAAAAATATCAAATAGATGGGTGATTTTTGAGTTTTTCATAATCCCTCGTCGTCGGCGCTCTTCCCTTAAGGGAACAGAGCGGTGGAGCTGCTTCTTCCTTCAGACAGAGTGCCTTTGGTGTTTTTTCCTCTTTCGAGGAGTGCGCCAACACACCTCCTGAAAGGGATGAAAGATTCATCCTAAGCACTCCATATCTCTTGGAAAAACTACTGAAAAACAAAAAAAAATCACCTTAGACAGAAAAAATCCACCATAGAATTGAAGGGATAGGTTTTAGCTCCTACTTGGTTCAGACGGTTTGATCAGAGATGGCTTGAAGCACCCAAAATCCTCATCACAAGATTACCATGTTTGCACAAGTTTCACTCAATCACAATGGAAAAACACAATGGTGAGATTTTGTTACTATTCCATTCTTTTATACATTCTTTTATATTTTTATTAAAAATAATTTATAAAAAAATTAAATATTTTGGGTTTTCAAATGTGTTTTCATATAGTTTTGACAATGAACTTGTCCTAACTTTGTTTTTTAGGATTCAGGTTATTTTTGGACATGTTTGGCTATGAATGAGTTTCTTTTGTCTTTTGCACACTTCGGGTCGATTTGAAAAAGTATCGAGCGCCTTTTATACCTTCGACATGCTCGTTAAAATTCAGTGAAGAGGTATTGAGTGCACTTTTCTTGCTTTTTCATTCTCATTAAAATTGGATTATGAAAAAGAGAACCCCTTATGGAGTTACGTTTAAGCTCTTATTAGGCTCCCAAAATAAGAGAAGGTTTCCAAGTGAACTTGATGCTTTCACGCTTGTAAAAGTATTTGAATGATCGTTTAGTTGATGATAGTTTACCCCTTTCGGATCAATTAGACACATTTGCGAAAAATGTATACTCTATTTTATTGCAACTAGAAGAGTTCTATTGGGAATCTGTTTATACTTTTTTGGGCCTCGAGGACTAAATTTACTCAAAAGTCCACCTTGGAGTCTTCTTATTCATTTCATACTCTCTAAACGTGAAATTACGAATGAGTTTTCTTTCATTAGACTTATAAAATCAAATGATAAAGGACCCTTTCTGGAAATGAACCACTCCTTTATCAGGTTCACAAAATATATGAGAATGCACTCATCACTTGATGAGCTACATCGATTGTGTGTTACCTTTTTCAAGTTCATTAAAAAGCAAAGAGGTACTCATCCTTCATGATGGGCAAATTAAGAGAATGGGAAACATATTTCATTTGCCAGCTCATATTCCAAGCCTTGAACATGGCAACTGTCTGCATTTTCATTTTCAAACCTTTGGGTATTCATCTTATCCTCGAGTCGATCCACTTTTGTGAGTCATTTAACTCCTTCGAGTGAATTCAAATAATGCATCGTTCTTCCCTTGCATTACGTAGGGTCTCTACCTCGTTGATTTAATGTTTCCAAGTCATTTGTAGCATCGTTCAATGCTCAAAGGGAACCTCCTCTACAAACTACCTCTTTAGTTACCTTACCTTCCTTCAAAGTTTGTCATGTATAAGTCAGTTCTATGGTTGTTTTCATCACTTCAAGATAATATTTGTTCCATGTTTCATGTTGACGATGAGGGAATCATCATGGCCCTCCTTCAACAATTCTATTCCTATCGACATCAACACACTATTCAAGAATTAGACTTATGAACCAAGTCAAGTACCTTGAAGACTGCATTTCTCAATGGAGGGTTTCCTCGCTTTCAATAGTAGGTTCCTATCAATGACATCTGATTGAATATTTCACTGAGTGTTCGACTTCAAGACATCTATTCACATTTGAAGGAATGTACTAAAAAAACTTTGGAATCATTGACATCAATGGTGATCTCCCTCACACTTGTTAATAGTATACATCAACGACTAGTAATCAAGTGGTTTCTACCATGTTCGACATGAGGACATCTATTCACATGGCTAGAATTGTATCACTGGGGATTAGAATCAAGACCTTGAGTAGTTAGGTATTCACTTGAATATGTGCCTATTCTGAGCTTACAACGAAGTATTGTTTGAAGTCATGACATGGATTTACTTTTTACGTTCCATAGCCATGTTATGTTTTCAATCTTATTGATTATGGATCTACAGTGTATTCTTGGTAGTCATGACATAGTCATCATCCATGGATGTGCAGTGTATTGGTCTGCAACCATGATTGATTCATATATTTGGTCACTAATCTTGCATCAAATGAAGACTCAACTCTCTTTTTCCTCTGATACTAGGTCAATGTCTAGCAAAGTATTTTACCTATTGTGTCCCTCTAGCTTGATACTTTCGGGGGCATTCTGTTACACCTAGAATCTCTACCAATGCTTCAATCCCTTAAAATCCTTGGCCAATAACTCTTTCGGATCTTTACTGCTTATTCCTAGCATGGTTGGCACACTTTGCTTCCTGACACAGAGTGCCAGCTAAGCTTGACACTTATTGACCATTGGCATAAGGTGTCGGTTGTGCTCTTCCCTTTACCTCAAGGTGCATTGATGCACTTAGCTCCCTTATAAGGATCGTTAGCAAGCCCAAGAAGGAAAAAATAGAACTTTTGATAAGTTGCCAAGTGAAAGCTCTTATAGAGGATGATCCTATCCATGTGCAGGAGCAGGCACTCGACCTTTGGACCCATAGGGATCATTCCTTACCTTCCTCCCAAAATATATCAAACCATTTGGGATTCCTTTTCCTATAAATGAAAAATACTTGGATTATGTAAAAGGGAGATCAAGGGAGAATCCTTATGGTGTTGGATTGAAATTTGGTATAGGAGAATAAGAGAGACAATTTGTGAGAAAGAGGTTGCATAGTTGAGAGTTGTGTGAGTGTGTCAAAGACCTCATCGAGACAAAGCTATTGACATCAAGGATTTGGTTTTAGATTTCACTTTTCATGTTTAATACAAAAGTGTTTCCATTTCCCATACATTATTTATGTTAATATTGATAATTAATTATTAGTTTCCTTGATCACTAATATATATTATTCATTTATCTTCTTAATCTCATCCATTGCCTTGTTTTTTATGTCTTTGCAGGTATAACGGATCGCAATAGGATTGGTGAAACAATGACAACCTTACAGATCTAAGGTAAGGAGAGTTTGTTATTCAAGTATATCAGTGATTTAAGGAGAGGATACGGAGAGGATATACTATTGTGTCTTTTTGTTCTAGACTTGCACCATGCAGGCTAGGGGAACAAACTGTGTCCGCACTGATTGAATATTCCTGGTAAGATTAACTAGTAACCTTTCAAAGCATTAAAGGAACTGTCATTGAATATATACCATTTACAATTACTTTTAACTAGTAGGTCCACCATATAAAATCATAACATCCAACTTCTAAAATAACATAGAAAAAAGGATGAAACTTTGAACATCCAATTTAATGAGGAGAGTTTAACTTGTCTAGCACTTAGTACCATTATATTTTAAATTTCAAAGAAAATTAATGAGACACACAAATCACAACAAAATGTTGATTACAAAAACACACATATTGAAAACCCTTTTGGCAATGAAAATGAAAAACTGAGATAAAATAACTAGAAACCAACAATTGAAGCTTTAGACACATAATGAAGGAGGGATACCCAACTCTAAGAACAAAGGATAAATCTTTGAACATCAAACTTAATGAGGAGATTTGCTACACCCAAAGACACAATTAATGCCATTAGATTAAAATTTTTAAAAAAATTAATAAAGTACAACATAATGCTCATAAAAAGACACTTTTTAAAAACCCTTTTAATAATCAGTTAACAAAACTAAGTTAAAATTACAAGAAACAACAATTGAACCTCCTCCAGACACATAATAAATGAGGGATACCTTCATCTAAATAACTCTAAGGAAATCCCCTTTGGTTAAATATATCTATTTTGTCAAATAACTAAAAACGACCATTGAATTCATCGACACATAACAAACTAGATATACCGTGAGGTAAAATAACTAGAAACAAAAATGGAAACTGTAAACACACTCTCTACAATAAAGAAGGGAAATTTGTGGGTCTTCATGTATAATGGTGTATTTATGGGGAATTCTCCGCTTATACACTCTGTTTTTTCTTAACACATTGTCTACAATAAACAAGAGAAATATCTCAGGCTTCATGTGTAATGGTGTCTTTATGGAGAGTTCTCCACTTATACGGTCTCTTTTGCCTTATCCAATGGATCCAATTGAGGTGGGTTTCAAATATTTGGGTATTTTTCTCGAACCCCTTAATTACAGGAACTTGGATTGGATGTGACTGGTCAAGAGGACTTTGGATGGGATGTGACTTGTCAAGAAGTTTTATAGAAGGATCAATAATTGGTCTCTTCGTTTTACATCTTTTGGCAGTAGATTGGTACTCATTAGAGTGGTTCTTGTAGATATTATGGTCTATTGGCTATCATTGGCCTGTTTTCATGTCTTTGTTTTGAACATTTTTAGAAAAAAGATGTTTAACTTATTATGGGGTGGTGAAGCTATAGGCAAGAAGATCCACTTAATGAAATGAGATACTGTGGTGAAGTCCAAAGAATTTAGAGGTTGGGATATCAAGAATTTGTGTTGGTATAGTATGGCATTACACATGAAAAGTATGTGGATTTATTTGATAGGAAAGGGATTGTGGAATATGGTGATTATGGATAAATATCTGCACAATAGGTCTTTAACATGTTGGTTGAGGAAGTGAGTTTTACTGTTAGAAGTACCCCCTTAATTTTGAAGGGTTTTATTAGAATATTTGATTGGATCAGTAGATCATTGTGCTTGAAGTTTGGAAACAAGGAAGACATTAGACTGGGTATTGATCATTTTGTGGGGATGGAAAAAGACTATGCTCTTTCACTAGAGTTAATCTCTTTCCTTAATTCATAGGATATTGGGTATTTAATCGAGCTTGGTAATTGTGGAGGTTGTTGTTTTTCTGAAGATTATTGGTTCACTATTGAGGATATTGATCTTGCGGGTGAATGGGTCGAGGAATGGTCACAATTTACAAAATATATGTATGGAGTAGGGACTAGATTATCAATGCTGTAGGATGATTTAATATGGTCTTTCGATAAGGCAATTGGTAAGTTTAAGGCTAAGGATGAGTATAGCTTAATCACAAAGTCCCTCAATGAACCAACTTGCAATTGGTGGCATAAGTATCTATGGGAGTGGCAGATTCCTTCAAAAATTGAGTGTTTTGTGTGCCTTTGTTTGGAAAACAAAATCACCACCTAGGATTCTTTAATGAATGGTGGATGGGTTGGTGAAATGTGTGTGCTTTATGTGGTTGTGTGGTTGCGTTGGTGATACATCTATTTGTGGATTTTTCATTTAGGCTTATAAGTTTTTGATGGAGGTAGCACAATTTATGAATATTCAATCACTTTAGGATTTCCCCGATCTTTTGACAAATCTTTGGCATTGGCATTCAAGGGAATGTGGGTTTTATGACCTTCATGTCTTCTTTTGCTCGTCATTATGGAAGATGAGAAACAATGTGATATTTGATAATATTAAACCTTACTCCACTCAGGTTTGTGTTTCCTTTATCACTATGTTGAAAGATTTCCCACCATGGCCTCTGTTACACTCCAAACATGAGATAGTTGGTGACCCGACTCATATAAAATATCATGTTGGTTTCTTTGATGGTGTGTTAGCTGGTGGCACTTGTGGTGGTGGCATTTATCTATGCATTCGGGTGTCTCACTTATTTCATTTTAATATGGGGTGTGGGATGGGATCCAATACCAGTGCTGAATTGTTAGAGTTGTGGTGACTAACTTCTATTGTTCACTCGATGGGTTTCCTTGTTCTTGACGTTTTTGGGGATTCTATGTTTATTGTGGACTAGGCTAATCAAAAGTGTGCTCTTAGTGTTTTGGCTCTTAATCAGTGGTGCAGCCGCAGAGAATTTTCATTCCTACAACATTTTGTGTATCTATAAGGAGCACAATTATGTGCGAATCATGTATCTAAAGAAGCTTTAAAGTAATGGGAGGGAGTTTTAACTTTTGAGGAATTTGAAGACAATGTGAAGATCATTCATGGTTCCCTCAATGTATTTAATTGTTGATGATTGCTTGATGAGTTTTATTGGAAAAAAGATTATTGCCCTCCCTTATCCTTAGCAATGTACTTTGTTACCTTTAATTCTCATTGAATATCAAGAAACATTTTTTTCGTTGTTAAAAAAACAAAAAAGAGAAATAAATATAAGAAAATCCTCTTTATGTGTCTGATTTATGTAATACCTTATCTATTATTACAACTAAGTCTATCTCTCTAACATCATCACAACTACACCTTGTTCCTCTCTCTCATAGGCTATCCCAATATGTCATTAAGCAAGAAGTTGACCCTACCCACCTTTTCTCCACCCCTTTCATAGGCATGTCCAAGCTTCTCCTAGAAACTATTATTTGTTTGAACGAACAACACAACACAAACCGACAACAAAGTCTTTTCTGTCTATTATTTGTTTGAACAAACAACACAACACAAAGTCACAATAGTGGAATGAATTTTCACATTGATACTTGCCGTCATTATTAAGACAAATAACATATACAACTGCTTGTTCACAAAAGTAATACAACTTTCTTAAGTTTATGTGAAAATAATTTAATTCAATTAATCAAATATTTAGCTAACAACCACATACTTACTTGATCGAAATGTCTTTTTATATACCGTAAAGGTATAACCTTCATCTATCTTGATATACAATGGATATATGGTGTTTGCACTCGATAAGACTCTTATAAGAATTTTAAAAATATTAGGATCTTCCTTTCTCCCTTGGGCTCCATTACCTCAACGGCTTGCACTAGTAGAACATTTAATGGAATCTCAACTCCATAAGTCTTCTATCCCATCCTAAATTATATAGTTATTGTGCCGAGAGGCGTTCTATAGCCTAATATGGGGGAGATCTTCTAACATTATGTAAGGTTATTATTTTCAGCCCAATATGGGGAGATCTTCTAACATTATGTAATGTTATTATTTTCAGCCCAATATGGGGGAGATCTTCTAACATTATGTAAATTTAATATTTTGCTACTAACAAAATAATAAAAAATAAAAATTATAAATATCCGCCAACATGTTAGCCTGAAAAACAACATGTTGTAATGTTCCTACCTAACAAAACTATAAAAATAAAAAATTTAATTATCAGCCAAAAAAAAATGTGGGTCAAATATGGGAAAGATGTTGCTACCTAACAAAATAATAAAAAATAAAAAATTGAATTATACCCCCAAAAATGTTGCCTTGCACATGACTTTATAATTATCAGCAAAAAAAAATGTGGGTCAAATATGGGGGAGATGTTCCTACCTAACAAAATAATAAAAAATAAAAAATTGAATTTTCCAAAAAAAAAATGTTGCCTTGCACATGGTTTTAAAACTAGACTCCTACACACCCCATGGTTTTATTGTACATGGTTTATGATTGGTTTGAATCAAATCAATGGCTATATATAGGGCAAACCAAAGCTGAGAGCTCCTTGGGTGCAATAACTAATAAGAGTTTTGCACCTCTAGAGATTTGATCTCTCTCGGCCCTTGATAGAGCCTAGGATTTAGATCTAGTATACATATATAAACATAGAGCCTAGGATTTAGATCTAGTATAGGTATATAAACAGAGGACACACCAAAGCTCAGAGCTCCTTGAATGCAACAACTAAGAAGAATTTTGCACTTCGAAAAATTTGATCCTTCTCTACCGTTGATAGAGCCTAGGATTTAGATCTAGTATACATATTAGTCTTTCAGCTTTGTCCAAAAGTCTTTGTATGTCCCATTTTGCATCTCACAAATATTGCCATCCTATATCCGAGCTAAAGGAATTAGGTTATCATATTTGAAAGCATGGCTTAGAATTTTGGCCGCACGGAGTCTGGGTAGTGACATAAACAACCTCACAGAGGTGGTATTTGAGCTTTTTGGCTCCCAAATCTTTCCGGAAGGGCAACGCGGGATTGGAGTTCGGATTCTTTTCGAGAAAAGAAGCCGATTCCATACTATCCCAGGATCCACACTCGTACCGTCCAGAGAATCATAGAAGGAATAGGATAGTTTGACTTGACTCGTAGTAGTATGACTTGACTCGTGCTTTCAGCAGTATGAAAGCACATCCTGTTTCTTCGAGCTGGATATGTACATTCTGCTCAAAGGGAACGCCTCTGCTGAGCTCCTTTGAACTCTCCCAGAACCAACCCGAGTCCACTATTTTCACGGCGCAATCTATCTTCTTTATGAACGCCACTGCCGGATCACGAGACAAAATCGATGGGCAGGATGATAATTAGGTGTGCCCTAAATGTTTTCAGATCACTTTATAATAATGCGCAGGAAAGGAAAACTAAACCCTAACTCATACCTCAGGCAGATTTAGCATCCCTGTATTATCACTATAGGATCCACCATTCCACACTGCAAAGGTTGCAGCCTGCGCACAATGATGATGGTTATATAAGAGAAATAGAAAAGATAGAGAAATGAGATTGAAATATCATGCATACATACCCATGAATGTCTAAGGTTTTTTTAGAATGGCCACATTGATATTACTTCTTTTCTCTAGCACAGCGGCCACTCTTGCCATGTGGGCGATTGCATCACGAATGTCGCAGTCATTTTGAGGCTCATAGATACTGAATGAAACTCACTTTCAGCTTTGGATTTGGTGTGGCTGAATAGATGCGGAATGAAACCCACTCTAATCAGCCACAAAGCCACAGCTCAAAGTGGGCTTCATTCGGTATCTATGAACCTGAGGATGGTTACGACATTCATGATGCAATCGCCCACATGGCCAGAGTGGCACCTGTCCTGGAGAAAATAAGTAACATCAATGTGGCTATTATCAAAACCCTTCCACATTCGTGGGTATGTATGCATCATATCAAGATCTCATTTCTATGTTCTTTTTATTCCTCTTATATCAAGATCATCTTTGTGCGCAGGCCGCAATCTTTGAAGTTTCGAATGCGGAATCGGATAGCGATAATATAGCGATTTTATTAGTTAGGGTATCCCGCCCATTATTATAAAGTAATCGAAAAACAGTTATGGCACAGCTAATTATCATCCTGCCGATCGATTTTGTTCTGTGATCAGGCAGCGGCGTTCACAAAGGGGATAGATTGGGCCTTGAAAATTGTGGGCTCGGGTTGGTTTCGGCAGAGCTCAAAGAAGATCAGCAGAGGCGTTCTCTTTGAGCAGTTGTCGTGACATTGTGTGCCTGCGCAGAATGTATACACATCGAGCTCGAATAAACAGGGTTTGTTTTCATATTGCTGCCTCGCCATACTGAAGTCATATTACGCTGGGCTGAAGGGCATATTATACTACTCCTTCTATGACTCCATGGACGGTACAACGATAATAGGAATAAGAGTGTGGGATAGCGTGAAATCGGCTACTTTTCTCGAAAAAAATCGAACTCCAATCCGGCGTTACCCGTCTAGAAAGATCTGGGAGCCAAGAAGATCAAATACAACGTTTGTCAGGTCGTCTATGTCAGCTGCCAGACTCCGTGCCTCCAGAATTCCAAGCCATGCTTTCGAATATAATAACTTATTTCCGGTAGCTCCAAGATTGGTTGGTGATATTTGTGACATGCAGAATGCGACACACAAAAACTTTTGGAGAAATCTCAAAGACGAATCATGATTGGTTGCTGGTATATAGATATGTATATAAATATATAATTCTGGATGGGCTAGAAGACGTATGGGCTTTAGCTTCCGTTTAAATGTCTACGAGTGCAAGGAGTTGTGGAAGTGGAGCGCAAGGGAAAAAGGAAGATCACAATAATTTTAAATTTTATATAAGAGTCTTACCTAGTGTAGAGGCTATATATCCATTTTATATCAAGATAGATCAAGGTTATACCTGCAGGGAGTATACAAAGGTATTTAGATAAGGTAAGTATGTGGTTGTTAGCTAAAGATTTGATTAATTGAATTAAATTCTTCTCCCGGTTAAAAATAAATGTATTAATTTTGTGAACAAGTAATTGTATATGTTATTTGTGTTAACAGTGATGGCAAGTAATGTATCTGCAAAATCCATTCCTCTTGTAGGTTCAAACAAGTAATAGATTCTAGGAGAACCTTGGTAATGCATATGGGAGAACCTTGGTAATACATATGGAAGGGGTGGTGAAAAGGCCGGCAAGGTAAACTTCCTTTATGACATATTGTTGGGATAGCCTATGAGAGAGAAACAACAAGGTGTAGCTGTGATGCTAATGGACCAGGTTTGGGGCTCATAAATCATTTATGTCAAAATTGGAGAGATTGAAATAGTTGTGTCAAGGGGAAGGTATTCTACAAAAAAAAATGTATATTAATTTTTTTTGGGTGCATGTCTATCTTTTTAGATTGTTATTTAAAGTTATTTCATTTCATTGTTGTTTCTAGTTATTTCACCTAAAGATATAGACAAAGCCTTAAAAGGGATGGTGTGACTGGCTGTTTTTATATGGTTAGGAGTTAAAGATGGGAAGGTATGGTTGATCTGTTCCAAGTTGTATGGGGACGGATGTTGTGTTACGGCTACTGCTAGGACTGGCTCGTTTTATACGGATAGTTTTATATGGAGAGCAATAAGCACCCCGTAGCGCAGCAATTAATGCTGCAGCTGTGGGGCAAAGCAACCGTCGGATCTGATCCCACTGTTGATCCAATGGTTGCTGTGCCCCATAGCCGCAGCATTAATTGTTGTGCTGCGGGGTGCTTATTGCTCTCCGTTTTATATGGCTGGACTGTAACGGATGTCATGTTTACGGATGGTTAGGTCCGGCTAGTTCAGTCTAGATCTGCGACGTAAAGGATGGAAGCATATTATATAACACTCTGACATGGATAGGATGAAAGCATACCTTTATGTACTTTGATATATGATTGAATTGTAGTTTTCTAATTATTTAATAAAATCTAAAAATATATTTAACAAAATACGATTTTCTTAGAGTTATTTAGGTTGAGGGTATCCCTCTTTTGTTATGTGTGTAAAGCTTCAAATATTGTTGTTTCTTATTATTTTATCTCGTTGTGTTTTTAATGAGCATTTTGTTATGAATTTTGTGTTTAATTGAGTTTCTTTGAAATTTCTAAGATAATGGTACTAAGTGTGCTTATGAGTGTATACTATACAAGTGGAAACTCTCCTAGTTAAATTAGATGTAAGAAGATTTACCTTTGTTGTGAGAGTTATTTAGGTTAAGGGTATCCCTCCTTTGTTATGTGTTTAAAGTTTCAATTGATGTTTCTAGTTGTTTCACTTAAGGTTTCTAATGCATTATGTTGAGATTATTGTGTCTCATTAAATTTTTTTGAAACTTATAATATAATGGTACTAACTAGTAAGTCTGCTTTTTGGTGCATACTTGACAATTGGAAATTCTCCTCATTAAGTTGGATGCTGAGAGATTTACTCTATGTTCTATGTAATTGTGGAAAGTGGATGCTATGATTTTATAAGGTGGGTACTATTTTAAAAGAATTGTAAAAATTATATTATCTATTCAATGACAATATGGTTAATGATCTCAAGGGTCTCACAAGCAACCTAGTTTCAATTATTACTCTTGACCATACAAAATATTGAACTCAGACTTGTAAATACTGATTTTTGAAATGAGTTCATATGAATTTGATTGTGGATATTTTCACAGTCATATGACATAATGAAAACCTTCATATGAAAATGAGTTCATATGAAGGTACATACTTTAGGATCTAATAAATTCATAGAAATTCTCATGATCCATATAGGATATCTATATGAAGACTATCTCGCACGAGAATGCACCATAAAATAAAGGAAATAAGTTTTTTATGAACTTTTATACTTGTGGTTTTATCTTGTCATGCTAGAATGATAGCTCTTGTTTAACAAGTGTTGCATATCTTCCCTTAAATTTTCTTATATTTTTATTTGTGCTTTTATTGTGATGATTACATTTATGGTGGATTTCTATGCTTGTTGTTTTTATCTTGTTTTGCAAGATGATGTAAGTTTTTTTTTTAATAATTGCTTCAAATATTCAACTTAGTCAAGCATTATTTCAATTCTCACTTAATTTTATAATCAATTCTATTTTCCATTTTTGAAGGATGATACAATTACATTATTGTTACCCCTTAGTGATCTCTAATCTACATAAGTTAACTTTTTGATGTGTATTCCACTTCTAATCTTATAATGTTTCAATGGTCTTGGACCATACTACTATTGGAGGAGAGGGTTTGAATTCTACAATTGTTAATTGAAGCAGAATGATTTTGGTCTTAGCTAACTTTATGGCCCTATCTAGTAATGGTAGGTCTTGCAGTTTAATATTTGTTCTTAATTGGTTGGCATATTGAATATTTAGTTAATTTGGTTTATTGGTTTTAACGTGGTTTGTTTCAAAAGTTGAATTTTTGTGGTTATATTCTATGACCTAATGGATTCTCCAAAGACCCTTTATTTTAGATGTTAGTTTAATTTGGGATGTTTTCTATATTTTTTAAGGAGAAAAACTTATTTTATATTCAAGTTATACAATCATCAAGTTCTTAAAGCACAATTAGAAAAGACTCTACAAATTGGTATCATTTAAGATAATATCTCCAACAAATAAACATCTTTCTTGTAATATTTTAAATTACCGTTTTATTTTTGAGATTGTTTGTTTCTGGAAAGAGCATGCGAATCTTTGAAGGAAAAGTCCTAAATTTTTTATTCTGCCTATCAAAGAAGAAAAAAAATACCTATACTTTCATGGTTTGGACTTGGACTAAGAGAAAAATAATAGAAAAGAGACATGAATTTTGTTATGAACATATCAACATAACAATGGAATGACAATAGAGTATTTTGTGGCCGGCATGGTAACCATGGTAACCACATGAAGTCATGCTTTATAATTACATAGGAAGACTAATGTTGAAGCCTCATATCGTCACCCACCGACCCCTCTCCATCATGGGAAATCCATTGCAACATTCGACCATCGAGAAAATCATGACTGTGGGTCCTAAGCCATATAATTTAACACACTATATAGTTCAGCGTAGTGCTTAGCACATGTAATAACCCTAACGGAATCTTGGTTGTGCTGACATTTTCACGCGAACTGTCAGATTTGCATCGTGACATTTTTACGTATTGAAGGGAGATTCTGTTGAAATAACCATCCTTACCATGCTCCATAGCCCACAAATTAATACGAACATAGAATCTAGAAGAGAAAAACTAGGCGAGGGAAGAAAGTAGACCGGGTATAGGAAATTATGAGAAAGAGTGGATTTTTATGGGGATACTGAGAAGAGCTTTCGCTATAATAGATAGTGAACACAAGAGAAGAAGGTAGCTTGGGAGGGCACTGGTTGGATAGATAAAATTAATGAAGGAGATAGGATGAAAGAAAATAAAAAGAAAGAAGACAAGGAAGCAGAGAGAGACCGGAGAAGGAGGAAGAAGATAGAATAGATACAGAGGAGATTATGAGATGGAGGAGAAGAGGAATAGAGAGGACTAAGAGAAATAACCAAGGCTGCTCAACAGAAAAAACAAAAATATTAATTTTGTTGTGAATTTTTGAGAATTTGTAATTCTAGTTGAAATTGAGAGTAGGATTATAATTTTGTTTGCATTAAGATGTACTGGA
>LPNX010079085.1:0-37682 GCA_001517045.1 Pseudotsuga menziesii | reverse complement strand
CTGTAAAATGCAGGATTTAGACATAGATGCATGGATAAGAATACAAAGATAGAAAGAGAAGGAAGATATCTACCTCCATATCCCTTATTAAGATATAAAATGCAGCGTTTAAACATAACTAAATAGAAAATATTTTTAAATATTTAATTTCAAAGCACATAATACAAGCCTTTTTAACTTTTATACACCTACAAAAAGAATTATATAAATAAATATAAACTCATATCTCAAAAGAAAAATATAACGTGAGAAAACCAAAACCATTACATAGTTCATTACATAAATCATGCCTTGCAAAGTTCATATAAATAAATAGAAATCATCCATGTTATAGAGGCCTCTATTCAACAAATGGGAAAAATACACCGATATTTCTCTATATCTTTTATTGGGCTATAAAATGTAGGTTCTGGACATAGATGCATGGATAAGAAAACAAAGAGGAGGAAGATATCTTCCTCCATATCCCAATAGATGTAGTTTTTAAAAATAATTAAATAAAAAATATTTTAAATATTTAATTTTAAGGTATATAATACAAGTTTTTTTTATTTGTATACACTTAAAAAAGAAGTATATAAATAAATATAAACTCATATCTTAAAAGAAAAAGATAACTTGAGAAAAACAAAACCATTACATAGTTCGTTACATAACTCATGCCTCAAAACAATTGCAAAGTTCATATAAATAAATAGAAAACATCCATCTTCTGGAGGCCTCTCTTCAACAAATGGTAAAATTACACTCATATTCCTCTTTTATGTGTATTAGGATTCATTTATATATGATATTCATAGATCTCATATTCCTCTTTGCAAGGACCTTGATGAACATTTTTGGGGTCATAATAAGGTTGGTGGATCATACTCTTTATGTCTTGGATATAAAACATATTTTATTAAAGAGGGTGATGACCATGTTTGGTGGTGGAAATGATTTTTTAAAGCGTGACATTTTCTAAATATTAAGTGGTTTCTAATATCTTTTTTTTTAACAGAAACTGGAAAGTGATTATATATTAAAAGGGTTGTGCACAACCATTCAGTACAGAGACAATGGAAAACTGAAGAAAGGAAGTTGGGATAGAATATCTACAAAAAATGTTGTTCAAAACAAAAGCCTTTTGAAATCGACATGATATTTCCTACAATGCACTATAACTGAAGTAGAGTAAATACGTATAAACTGCTGGTTCAAGATAGTACAAAAAAACATAAACTAGGAAGTGGGAATCATTTTGGTTTGCCTAAGAACGCCACAGGCTGGGTGACTAAAAAATTCTTCCATTGGTTGAGCCACTTCGCCATGATAGTCTTGACAGTGGCTGCATTGGTTCATTTGAATGAGCTTGTGGAGGTATTCCTTAATGTAATTGGTCATTCCCATCAGCTCTCTAAGGTCTATCTCATGGTCATCGATGCAGGAATCATGGCAGCGAGTTTGATAAGAAACATGTTGCATGTCTAAAACCAATTGTTTCATGTCCGACGCCATCTTCCAATTATCTATGATACCCACTGCAATGAAATCTGTAAGCTTGCGAATGTTCTTCTTGGGGTCGTCTAGAACTGCCTTGAGATTGTGGTGCCTAGAACCCAAACCTATGTTATCCATTATATAACCTGTGAGCCGAGGAGAGATCTAGTTTTTGAAGGGAGTTCTAGAGGTTTACGTTGCAAGGGTGGGCATAGCACAATCTAAGACCACTGCACTAAGTGGAGGGATGGTGGAGACTTTGGTCATAACCATGGAGGAGGTTACTATAGACCCTTTTTCAACCACTGAAAGAGCTTGGAGGGAGCTAGAGAGCGCTTCTATTTCACTAAAATGCTTCAGAAGCAGGAACTGGTAAGGAGAGGTTTTTCGAATAGTGGCATGAGGGATCAAGGCCCACGTCATGAGGTTCCAACATCAATGAAGAGTACAAAAGATGATCGGTTAAACTAGTGAGGAGGAGATCTAAACCTTTAGGGGGAATGTCTGAATGAGGAGAATGTGAGGGAGAGGCATTCAAAAACCAATGAGAGTCCATGGCTCGTGTGGGGGAGGTGGAGGTCAAGGAAGGAGAGGACATGGAGTAATCGCTAGAGGAAACGAGAGTTAAGACAGATGACAGGGAGTTAAGTAGGGGAGGGACGATAGGCCACATGTCGAGGTGGAGGCCACGAGATTAGCTAAGGGAGGGCACGTTAGACCAAATGACAGAACATGTAGTTAGGGAGAACACATGTAAGAGTGGGGGGGTCGTGAACATGAGGGGGGGGTTTAGAGCTAGGTTAGGGGATAAAATTTTGAACAATCCCTTGATAATTGAGGGACAAAGAACCTTAGGGTACTGAGGCCCCTTTATTGGCTAGTTTATCTGCTTGGGCATTGTTCGATCTAAGGATATGGAAAAAGGAGGTGTTAGGGGGGAGATTTAGATGAGAAAATCTATCATAATATTTCTTGTATTTGATTGAACCAGCAGAACAAACTGAGTGCATATCTAGGATAAAATGGCGAGAGTCCCCAAAGACAATAAGGTTTGAGACGATTCCCCGATTTTCCATCTCGAGGCCTTGCACAAGCACCAACCATTCTGCCTCATTGTTTGTCTTATGTCCAAGGCCCCAAGAAAAGGTATTAACTATTTTTCCTCCAGGATAAAAAATGACCCCTCCTGCACCTGCCTCCCCAAGGTTTCCTCTTGAAGCACCATCGAAGAAAAGTGAATAGGAATTCTGCTCTTGTTTCCATTGGGACAAATCTTTAGGTATTTTCCTGATTTCCTAGGTTTGGGAGATCTGGAAGAGTTTGGATTGAGTGGTGCTTCGATGGCGAAAAAGGTTGCACCACTTAGATTCTTTGCATGAGAGGTCCTCTAAGAAGGTATAGTCGATACCTTTTGAGCCCATCTTTTATGAAGTCAAGTTGATTCCATTCTTGGACAACCAAAGTTTCCAACAAAGATTTTTGGTGATGGTATTCCAGAGTCTGTGCAAGATTGGTCTTTTCCTGAGAGTTCATGGGAAGAGAGAGTTCCAGGATATAAGGAGCTGCCATGGGTGGTATGGGGGATTGAAATGTGGACAAAGGGCATACATGATGATTTTCCAAACTTGGGAGGAGACGCTACATTGAAGAAAGAGATGTGACATTGTTTTCAACTGAGAGTTTCATAACGCACATCTGGAAGGACCTTCAATTCCTCTTTTGTTGAGGTTTCCTGCTCTAAGGATTTTGTTATGCATCAGAATCCAAAAGAAGCGATTGAATTTGGGAATGCAGTCTGGGTTCCAAGCCTTTTTCCAGATACTTGGAGAAGCATGACTTGTGTTGGTCTCCAATAGCCTGTTACCTTCTTTGATTTTGTAAAGGTCCTTATAGCCCCAACAAATGGTGTCCTTGGTCTATTTGTGGATGGGGGATTTGCCATGCAGGAGTGAAAGGAAGAGGTCGATCGCATGAGTAAGATGTTGAGGAGGATGAAGGTTTTTCTAGCCTTGTCAAGTACCTGACCGATCCCACCTGGAGATGTCAAACAATGCGAGTAGGCCATTGTCGCTGGTCGATTTGGGGAAGTCTTTGAGAGAGGGATGGAGGATAAAGGGGGATGCCTGAGTTTTATGTTTGATGAGAACCTAATCCTTTCCCATTTCCGGGGACCCAATAGAACTCATTTTTTATCAGGTTGGCTGAGGTTTTTCTTAGCGTCCAGATGGATGTTCCTTGACCAGCCGAGTTGTAGTTAATAATCTTGGATCTTGGCTTCTTGATATATTTCTTTCTTATTAACTCTTTCCACCAAACATTGCTTCCAGTAGCCATAACCCAAATGATTTTGGACCCTAAGGCTTTGTTCAATTGTTTTGGATCTCTTATTCTCAACCCACCTTTGAGTTTGGGAGCTTTGATTGTAGTCCAATTTACCAGGTGAAAATTTTTATTTTGGGTTTTCCCTCCCTGCGAGGGGAATTTCCTGATCTATAAGCTAATGTTATTCATTACCATTTTTGGAGCAAGGGTCACTGAGATTGAGAAGATTGGGTAGGAGGAGAGGACTGAATGGATCAAGGTGAATTTATATGCTATATTTAGCCATTTGGATCCCAAGAATTGAATTTTGTTCTTGATTTTTTGGATGATGGGTCTCCACATTGAAGAAGAGATGAAATTTTTGGATATGGGAATTCCCAGATAATTGAAATGGGCCCAATCATGGATCACTTTGATCTTTATAATTTGATAGATATTCCAAATAGTTTTGGAATTTTAGTTCCATCCATAAATCCAATATTTTCCAAGATTAGCCTTGTTTCCTAAGGTGCAAAGGAAAAGCTCAACGGATAGTTGGAAGCTTCTGGCGATCTAGGTGGAGGAGCTTCCCAGAAGGATGGTATCGTCAGTGAATAGAGCATGGTTGATGGGGTGAACTCCACCAGAGAAGGATTAGCCCGGGATAGTTCCATCCACTAGGAGATGTTGAAGTCTTCTTCTCAAGGAGTCAATAAGTAGGATGTAGAGGAAGGGGAGAAAAGGGCAGCTTTGGATGATTCTTCGTTTTTCTTTGAAAAAATCAAATGGTCCTCCATTGATTAGGGGGGAAATCCAGGGTGAGACAATGCAAGATTGTATCTATTTGATAAAGAAAGGGGAGAAACCATACTTTTCCATGATAAAAAAAATAAAATCGTTCCTTAATAACTCGAAAGCATTAGCTAGATCAAGTTTTATATCCATACCTGCTTCACGTCGTTTTATACTAGAGTGTATTTCCTCATGAATGAGGATAATGTTGTCACTGATATAACGACCGAGATTGAAACCACCTTGGTTGAGAGAGATGGAGCGGAGATGACAGACTTCAATCTTAGGGAGAGAATTTTGGAAAAAGAATTGTAAGGCATTGTAGAGGGACATGGGCCAGAAACGTTTGATGGAGGTGAGGTTTGAGTCTTTGGGGATGAGGGAAATAAATGTGGATTTGGTGGCCCCACCCATCTTCCCTTTGGACCGAATCCACGAGATGAGTTAGATCACGTCTTTTTATTATTATTTTCCAACACATTTTGTAGAAACGGATTGAAAAAAATCCTGGACCTAGATCTTTGTATGGATGTAGAGTTCATATGGACTCCTTTATTTCAGCCTCAGATATAGGGGCCTCCAGGGCGTCAGATCCTTTTGGACTAATGAGAATGCGAATATTTGTGATCATATTCTCCATTTCATCATGAGTAGTTTCTTCTTCTTCGCTGTAAAGATTCTCAAAGAAATTCCTTATCTCAGTCGTGATATTAGCTTGGTCTCTCATTGTGGTTCCATGTTCTTTTTTGAGACCTTTAATGTGTTCCTCCTCTTTTGCTCCTTGTGCTGGTTTAGGAAATACTTGGTGTTTTGATCCCCGCCCTTGAGCTAGAGGTTTCAATATTGCATCCTCCAACCTTCTTGCTCTTTCCTGAGTGTGACTTGGATTTTCCTTTCGAGCTCTAATTGTTGAGCTAGCAGATCTCTGGTTATTTCTTCATGCTCCATTTTTTCTTGCACGGATTCCAGCTGATTGAAAAGCTCAAACTTCATTTTATTTGGCTCTTGATAATGTTTTGCGACCCACTGTTTGAGAGCGATCCTGACTTGTTTGAGATTTTATTCCCAAATATAGCTGGGGGAACCAATTATACAAGTGATAAAAGAATTTTTAATGATGTCTAGGGCTCCCTCCGACTCTAACCACAAAGGATTAAATCAGAAAGGGAGTGGGCCCAGCTTTCCAACGTTCAAGAGCAAGAAGCAAAGAGGTTTATGATCTAACACTGCAGAGCTCAGCATTTTGGACTTAGAGATTACAAGATTTTTTAGGAAGGAGGTACTTACCATGATTCAATCCAATCTAGCAGCTATGTGCCCTAGAAGTAGCCTTTTGTTGCTTGAAGTATATTTTCCTTTTTTTGGATTCATGTCAATCAAGCCCCAAAGAGAAATTAGGTATTCCATAACTTTGGATCAACTTTGTCTTTCCTTAGCCGAGAAGGGGACATTTAAGTCACCGGTATGATGCATGAGAGATGTTTCTTTCCATAAATTTGATCCTCCAATGCATTCCAAAAAACATATTTATTTTCCTATGTAGTTTGGCCATAGATGTTTCCAATCTAAAGAACCTCCTTGCTTTGTTTGTCTTCAATCTCGATAAAGAGCCAATTCCTATTTTCAATAGTGGAGTGCATTGAGTATATTTCCTTGTCCCACTAGGTTATCATGCCTCCTGAGGCTCCAATGGCACCGACCACTTTCCCTTAACCTCTAGTCCAAATTTTTCCCATTGTTAAAAGACTGTATTCTGCAGTCTTTTTTGTCTCCTCAATGATGAGGATGGAGTTATCTTCCATTTATTTGAATCTTCTGATATATTGTAGTTTTTGTTGACTACCTAATGCTCAATGGTTCTAGGAGACAAGCTTCATTATTTCTTGGGGGGATGAGGCTCCCTCTGTCACGTCCACATACCCCATAATGTGAATAAATTAAAAAATTTCTTCGAGAACCTTTGTTCTCCTTTGAAACATAAGGCATGGGCATTAAAAAAAACTTCAACCTTCATTATCATGCTTAAAAACCACTATAATAGTCCTTCCTCCCTTGACATATCCCTTCTTTGACCAAAGTGATCATTTTCTCATTGCACCTGTCCTTTCTGCACTTCTCCTTCTGCCTTCTGCACTTCTGCTTTCTACCCTTCCGACCTCAAAACTTGGGAGTCGAAAACTCAAATGTTTGACGAAGTGAATGGTCAGTGTTCCTCCTTTCACCTTTCGCACTTCGGCTTTCTGCCCTTCTGACCTCGGGACTCGAAAATCGGAAACTCAAGGTGTGACGAAACACGCAACGGATTTTTCTCCTTCTAATATCAGACTTAGGAAAATTAGAAAGTTATCTCTTTTCCTTATGACTCTTCTGCGCTTCCGACTTCCTCCTTCTGCCCTTTCTACCTTTTTTTCAACTTCCCTCTTTGCCTCTTGTATTCTACCTTCCACAGGGGGATTCTGGGGTGCGAAAACAAAACAATCTATGATGTTCAACTTTTCCTCTTCCGGTTTCTGCCTTCCACAGGTAAGAAAATCAACGATTCTTACCTTAGATGCAGTTTTGGCCCTATAGCATGCTTCTAACCTCCATGAAATTAGGAAATTGCATCACAAAAACATAAGGCATGTATAGAAGTAAACCTCTACTTAACCATCAATAAGCATTCAACACAACACAACAATTTATTAGCAAATACATTACATTAAAAAAATAACAGAGATACTTACCTTGATGATTAAGCTATCCTGCAACTAGTTGTCGCTGCAACGCTCCACCCAACCATAACCCAGTGTGTTCATTAATATCTCAACACACAGCCACCCTCGAGCTCGACATGATTTCCACAAGGAACTAGGGAAACAATAGGCTTACACACAACCAAACCAGTACACTGTTGGGTTTCACAAACTACTAAGGAGACAATACAAAACACAAAAAGACACAAACAAACCAACTAAGATTGGGCTTATTAGGATGCTAAGGAAATGAAAGGGTAGAATTTCTAAGCTATTGAGTTCAACCACAGACCCATGGGTAGCTACACAAGATCTGGCTTGGCCTCCTCAATACCTGTACCACCCAACACAGGGAATTATTCCCTTCACTTCTACACAGTCCCTCAGGCCATACCTTCCCTTCGAGGGCTCTTCAAGGTGTGCATAAAAGAATTGTCCACCTCTCTTGATTAGTCTGTGCGGTTCCTTCCTTCACTATGTTTATCGGCCAATTTTGTCCCACTGAACCACTCCTTTATCAGGTTCACAAAATATATGAGAATGCACTCATCACTTGATGAGCTACATCGATTGTGTGTTACCTTTTTCAAGTTCATTAAAAAGCAAAGAGGTACTCATCCTTCATGATGGGGAAATTAAGAGAATGGGAAACATATTTCATTTTCCAGCTCATATTCCACCCCTTGAACATGGCACCTATCTGCATTTTCATTTTCAAACCTTTCGGTATTCATCTTATCCTCGAGTCGATCCACTTTTGTGAGTCATTTAACTCCTTCGAGTGAATTCAAATAATGCATCGTTCTACCCTTGCATTACATAGGGTCTCTACCTCGTTGAGTTAATGTTTCCAAGTCATTTGTAGCATCCTTCAATGCTCAAAGGGAACCTCCTCTACAAACTACCTCTTTAGTTACCTTACCTTCTTTCAAAGTTTGTCATGTATAAGTCAAATCTATGGTTGTTTTCATCACTTCAAGATAATATTTGTTCCATGTTTCATGTCGATGAAGAGGGAATCATCATGGCCCTATTTCAACAATTCTATTCCTATCGACATCAACACACTATTCGAGAATTAGACTTACAAACCAAGTCAAGTACCTTGAAGACTGCATTTCTCAATGGAGGGTTTCCTCGCTTTCAATAGTAGGTTCCTATCAATGACATCTGATTGAATATTTCACTGAGTGTTCGACTTCAAGACATCTATTCACATTCGAAGGAATGTACTAAAATAACTTTGGAATCATTGACATCAATGGTGATCTCCCTCACACTTGTTAATAGTATACATCAATGACTAGTAATCAAGTGGTTTCTACCATGTTCGACATCAGGACATCTATTCACATGGTTAGAATTGTATCATTGGGGATTAGAATCAAGACCTTGAGTAGTTAGGTATTCACTTGAATATGTGCCTATTCTGAGCTTACAATGAAGTATTGCTTGAAATCATGACATGGATTTACTTTTTACGTTCCATAGCCATGTTATGTTTTCAGTCTTATTGATTATGGATCTACAGTGTATTCTTGGTAGTCATGACATAGTCATCATCCATGGATGTGCAGTGTATTGGTCTACAACCATGATTGAGTCAGATAGTTGGTCACTAATCTTGCATCAAATGAAGACTCAACTCTCTTTTTCCTCTGATACTAGGTCAATGTCTAGCAAAGTATTTTACCTATTGTGTCCCTCTAGCTTGATACTTTCGGGGGCATTCTGTTACACCTAGAATCTCTACCAATGCTTCATTCCCTTAAAATCCTTGGCCAATAACTCTTTCAGATCTTTACTGCTTATTCCTAGCATGGTTGGCACACTTTGCTTCCTGACACAGAGCGCCAGCTAAGCTTGACACTTGCTGACCATTGGCATAAGGTGTCGGTTGTGCCCTTCCCTTTACCTCAAGGTGCATTGATGTACTTAGCTCCCTTATAAGGATTGTTAGCAAGCCCAAGAAGGAAAAAATAGAACTTTTGAGAAGCTACCAAGCGAAAGCTCTTATAGAGGATGATCCTATCCATGTGTGGGAGCGGGCACTCAACCTCTGGACCCATAGGGATCATTCCTTACCTTCCTCCCAAAATATATCAAACCATTTGGGATTCCTTTTCCTATAAATGAAAAATACTTGTATTATGTAAAAGGGAGATCAAGGGAGAATCCTTATGTTGTTGGATTGAAGTCTGGTATAGGAGAATAAGAGAGACAATTTGTGAGAAAGAGGTTGCATAGTTGAGAGTTGTGTGAGTGTGTCAAAGACCTCATGGAGACAAAGCTATTGACATCAAGGATTTGGTTTTAGATTTCACTTTTCATGTTTAATACAAAAGTGTTTCCATTTCCCATACATTATTTATGTTAATATTGATAATTAATTATTAGTTTCCTTGATCACTAATATATATTATTGATTTATCTTGTTAATATCATCCATTGCCTTGTTTTTTATGTCTTTGCAGGTATAACGGATCGCAATAGGATTGGTGAAACAATGACAACCTTACAGATCTAAGGTAAGGAGCGTTTGTTATTCAAGTAGATCAGTGATTTAAGGAGAGGATAAGGAGAGGATATGCTATTGTGTCTTTTTGTTCTAGACTTGCACCATGTAGGCTAGGGGAACAAACTGTGTCCGCACTGATTGAAATATTCCTGGTAAGATTAACTAGTAACCTTTCAAAGCATTAAAGGAACTGTCATTGAATATATACCATTTACAATTACTTTTAACTAGTAGGTCCACCATATAAAATCATAACATCCAACTTCTAAAATAACATAGAAAAAAGGATGAAACTTTGAACATCCAATTTAATGAGGAGAGTTTAACTTGTCTAATATGCACCCAAAAACATACTTACTACCATTATATTTTAAATTTCAAAGAAAATTAATGAGACACACGAATCACAATAAAATGTTGATTACAAAAACACACATATTGAAAACCCTTTCGGCAATGAAAATGAAAAACTGAGATAAAATAACTAGAAACCGACAATTGAAGCTTTAGACACATAATGAAGGAGGGATACCCAACTCTAAGAACAAAGGATAAATCTTTGAACATCAAACTTAATGAGGATATTTGCTACACCCAAAGACACAATTAATGCCATTAGATTAAAATTTTAAAAAAATTAATAAAGTACAACATAATGCTCATAAAAACACACTTTTTTAAAACCCTTTTAATAATCAGTTAACAAAACTAAGTTAAAATTACAAGAAACAACAATTGAACCTCCTCTAGACACATAATAAATGAGGGATACCTTCATCTAAATAACTCTAAGGAAATACCCTTTGGTTAAATATATCTATTTTGTCAAATAACTAAAAACGACCATTGAATTCATAGACACATAACAAACTAGATATACCGTAAGGTAAAATAACTAGAAACAAAAATGGAAACTGTAAACACACTCTCTACAATAAAGAAGGGAAATTTGTGGGTCTTCATGTATAATGGTGTATTTATGGGGAATTCTCCGCTTATACACTCTATTTTTTCTTAACACATTGTCTACAATAAATAAGGGAAATTCCTGAGTCTTCATGTGTAATGGTGTCTTTATGGAGAGTTCTCCACTTATACGGTCTCTTTTGCCTTATCCAATGGATCCAATTGAGGTGGGTTTCAAATATTTGGGTATTTTTCAGAAACCCCTTAATTACACGAACTTGGATTGGATGTGACTCGTCAAGAGGACTTTGGATGGGATGTGACTCGTCAAGAAGTTTTATAGAAGGATCAATAATTGGTCTCTTCATTTTACATCTTTTGGCAGTAGATTGGTACTCATTAGAGTGGTTCTTGTAGATATTCTGGTCTAATGGCTATCATTGGCTCGTATTCATGTCTTTGTTTTGAACATTTTTAGAAAAAAGATGTTTAACTTATTATGGGGTGGTGAAGCTATAGTCAAGAAGATCCACTTAATTAAATGGGAGACTGTGGTGAAGTCCAAAGAATTTGGAGGTTGGGATATCAAGAATTTGTGTTGGTATAGTATGGAATTACACATGAAAAGTATGTGGATTTATTTGATAGGAAAGGGATTGTGGAATATGGTGATTATGGATAAATATCTGCACAATAGGTCTTTGACATGTTAGTTGAGGAAGTGGGTTTTACTGTTAGAAGTACCTCCTTAATTTGGAAGGGTTTTATGAGAATATTTCATTGGATCAGTAGATCATTGTGCTTGAAGTTTGGAAACAAGGAAGACATTAGACTGGGTATTGATCATTTTGTGGGGATGGAAAAAGACTATGCTCTTTCACTAGAGTTAATCTCTTTCCTTAATTCATAGGATATTGGGTATTTAATCCAGCTTGGTAATTGTGGAGGTTGTTGTTTTTCTGAAGCTTATTGGTTCACGATTGAGGATCTTGAGCTTGCGGGTGAATGGGTCCAGGAATGGTCACAATTTACAAAATATATGTATGGAGTAGGGACTAGATTATCAATGGTGTAGGATGATTTAATATGGTCTTTCAATAAGGCTATTTGTAAGTTTAAGGCTAAGGATGACTATAGCTTTATTACAAGGTCCCTCAATGAACCAACTTGCAATTGGTGGCATAAGTATCTATGGGAGTGGCAGATTCCTTCAAAAATTGAGTGTTTTGTGTGCCTTTGTTTGGAAAACAGAATCACCACCTATGATTCTTTAATGAATGGTGGATGGGTTGGTGAAATGTGTGTGCTTTATGTGGTTGTGTGGTTGCATTGGTGATACATCTATTTGTGGATTTTTCATTTAGGCTTATATGTTTTGGATGGAGGTAGCACAATTTATGAATATTCAATAACTTTAGGATTTCCCCGATCTTTTGACAAATCTTTGGCATTGGCATTCAAGTGAATGTGGGTTTTATGACCTTCATGTCTTCTTTTGCTGGTCATTATGGAATATGAGAAACAATGTGATATTTGATAATATTAAACCTTACTCCACTCAGGTTTGTGTTTCCTTTATCACTATGTTGAAAGATTTCCCACCATGGCCTCTGTTACACTCCAAACATGAGATAGTTGGTGACCCGACTCGTATAAAATATCATGTTGGTTTCTTTGATGGTGTGTTAGCTGGTGGCACTTGTGGTGGTGGCATTTATCTATACATCCGAGCGTCTCACTTATTTCATTTTAATATGGGGTGTGGGATGGGATCCAATACGAGTGCTGAATTGTTAGAGTTGTGGTGACTAACTTCTATTGTTGACTCGATGGGTTTCCTTGTTCTTGACATTTTTGGGGATTCTATGTTTATTGTGGACTAGGCTAATCAAAAGTCTGCTCTCAGTGTTTTGGCTCTTAATCAGTGGTGCAGCCATAGAGAATTTTCATTCCTATAACATTTTGTGTATCTATAGGGAGCACAACTATGTGCGAATCATGTATCTAAAGAAGCTTTTAAGTTATGCGAGGGAGTTTTGACTTTTGAGGAATTTGAAGACAACGTGAAGATCATTCATGGTTCCCTCAATGTATTTAATTGTTGATGATTGGTTGATAAGTTTTAATGGAAAAAAGATTATTGCCCTCCCTTATCCTTAGCAATGTACTTTGTTACCTTTAATTCTCATTGAATATCAAGAAACATTATTTTCATTCTTAAAAAAAACAAAAAAGAGAAATAAATACAAGAAAATCCTCTTTATGTGTCTGATTTATGTAATACCTTATGTATTATTACAACTAAGTCTATCTCTCTAACATCATCACAACTACACCTTGTTCCTCTCTCTCGTAGGATATCCCAATATGTCATTAAGGAAGAAGTTGCCCCTACCCACCTTTTCTCCACCCCTTTCATAGGCATGTCCAAGCTTCTCCTAGAAACTATTATTTGTTTGAACGGACAACACAACACAAACCGACAACAAAGTCTTTTCTGTCTATTATTTGTTTGAACAAACAACAAAACACAAACTGACAATAGTGGAATGAATTTTCACATTGATACTTGCCGTCATTATTAACTCAAATAACATATACAACTGCTTGTCCACAAAAGTAATACAACTTTCTTAAGTTTATGTGAAAAGAATTTAATTCAATTAATCAAATATTTAGCTAACAACCACATACTTACCTGATCTAAATGTCTTTGTATATACAGTGAAGGTATAACCTTCATCTATCTTGATATACAACGGATATATGGTCTCTGCACTTGATAAGACTCTTATAAGAATTTTAAAAATATTAGGATCTTCCTTTCTCCCTTGTGCTCCATTACCTCAACGGCTTGCACTAGTAGAACATTTAATGGAATCTCAACTCCATAAGTCTTCTATCCCATCCTAAATTATGTAGTTATTGGGTCGAGATGGGGGAGATCTTCTAACTTTATGTAAGGTTATTATTTTCAGCCCAATATGGAGGAGATCTTTTAACATTATGTAATGTTATTATTTTCAGTCCAATATGGGGGAGATCTTCTAACATTATGTAAATTTAATATTTTGTTACTAACAAAATAATAAAAAATAAAAATTATAAATATCCGCCAACATGTTAGCGTGAAAAACAACATGTTGTAATGTTCCTACCTAACAAAACTATAAAAATAAAAAAATTAATTATCAGCCAAAAAAAAATGTGGGTCAAATATAGGAAAGATGTTGCTACCTAACAAAATAATAAAAAATAAAAAATTCAATTATCCCCCCAAAAATGTTGCCTTGCACATGGTTTTATAATTATCAGCAAAAAAAAATGTGGGTCAAATATGGGGGAGATGTTCCTACCTAACAAAAATAATAAAAAATAAAAAATTGAATTTTCCAAAAAAAAATGTTGCCTTGCACATGGTTTTAAAACTGGACTCCTACACAACCCATGGTTTTATTGTACATGGTTTATGATTGGTTTGAATCAAATCAATGGCTATATATAGGACAAACCAAAGCTGAAAACTCCTTGGGTGCAATAACTAATAAGAGTTTTGCACCTCTAGAGATTTGATCTCTCTCTGCCCTTGATAGAGCCTAGGATTTAGATCTAGTATACATATATAAACATAGAGCCTAGGATTTAGATCTAGTATACATATATAAACAGAGGACACAACAAAGCTCAGAGCTCCTTGAATGCAATAACTAAGAAGAGTTTTGCACATCCAAAAATTTGATCCTTCTCTACTGTTGATAGAGCCTAGGATTTAGATCTAGTATACATATTAGTCTATCAGCTTTCTCCAAAAATCTTTATATGTCCCATTTTGCATCTCACAAATATCGCCATCCTATATCCGAGCTAAAGGAATTAGGTTATCATATTTGAAAGCATGGCTTAGAATTTTGGCCGCAGGCATTCTGGGTAGTGACAGTGACATAAACAACCTTACAGAGGTGGTATTTGAGCTTCTTGGCTCCCAGATCTTTCCGGAAGGGCAACGCGGGATTGGAGTTGGGATTCTTTTCGAGAAAAGAAGCCGATTCCATACTATCCCAGGACCCACACTCCAATCCCTATTATTTGCGTACCGTCCAGAGAATCATAGAAGGAATATGATAGTTTGACTTGACTCGTAGTAGTATGACTTGACTCGTGCTTTCAGCGGTATGAAAGCACATCCTGTTTCTTCGAGCTGGATATGTACATTCTGCTCAAAGGGAACGCCTCTGCTGAGCTCCTTTGAACTCTCCCAGAACCAACCCGAGTCCACTATTTTCACGGCGCAATCTATCTCCTTTATGAACGCCGCTGCCGCATCACGAGACAAAATCGATGGGCAGGATGATAATTAGGTGTGCCCTAAATGTTTTCAGATCACTTTATAATAATGCGCAGGAAAGGAAAACTAAACCCTAACTCATACCTCAGGCAGATTTAACATCGCTGTATTATCACTATCGGATCCACCATTCCACACTGCAAAGGTTGCAGCCTGCGCACAATGATGATGGTTATATAAGAGAAATAGAAAAGATAGAGAAATGAGATTGAAATATCATGCATACATACTCATGAATGTCTAAGGTTTTTTTTAGAATGGCCACATTGATATTACTTCTTTTCTCTAGCACAGCGGCCACTCTGGCCATGTGGGCGATTGCATCACGAATGTCGCAGCCATTCTGAGGCTCATAGATACTGAATGAAACTCACTTTCAGCTTTGGATTTGGTGTGGCTGAATAGGTGCGGAATGAAACCCACTCTAATCAGCCACAAAGCCACAGCTCAAAGTGGGCTTCATTCGGTATCTATGAACCTGAGGATGGTTACGACATTCATGATGCAATCGCCCACATGGCCAGAGTGGCAGCTGTCCTGGAGAAAATAAGTAACATCAATGTGGCTATTATCAAAACCCTTCCACATTCGTGGGTATGTATGCATCATATCTCGATCTCATTTCTATGTTCTTTTTATTCCTCTTATATCAAGATCATCTTTGTGCGCAGGCCGCAATCTTTGAAGTGTCGAATGCGGAATCGGATAGTGATAATATAGCGATTTTATTAGTTAGGGTATATGGCACAGCTAATTATCATCCTGCCCATCGATTTTGTTCTGTGATCAGGCAGCGGCGTTCACAAAGGGGATAGATTGGGCCTTGAAAATTGTGGGTTCGGGTTGGTTTCGGCAGAGCTCAAAGAAGATCAGCAGAGGCGTTCTCTTTGCGCAGTTGTCGTGACATTGTGAGCCTGCGCAGAATGTATACACATCGAGCTCGAATAAACAGGGTTTGTTTTCATATTGCTGCCTCGCCATACTGAAGTCATATTACGCTGGGCTGAAGGGCATATTATCCTACTCCTTCTATGACTCCATGGACGGTACAACGATAATAGGAATAAGAGTGTGATAGCGTGAAATCGGCTACTTTTCTCGAAAAAAATCCAACTCCTATCCGGCGTTACCCGTCTAGAAAGATCTGGGAGCCAAGAAGATCAAATACAACGTTTGTCAGGTCGTCTATGTCAGCTGCCAGACTCCCTGCCTCCAGAATTCCAACACACAAAAACTTTTGGAGAAATCTCAAAGACGAATCATGATTGGTTGCTGGTATATAGATATGTATATAAATATATAATTCTGGATGGGCTAGAAGACGTATGGGCTTTAGCTTCCATTTAAATGTCTACGAGTGCAAGGAGTTGTGGTAGTGGAGCGCAAGGGAAAAAGGGAAGAAAAACTAGGCGAGAGAAGAAAGTAGACCGGGTATAGGAAATTAAGAAAAAGAGTGGATTTTTATGGGGATACTGAGAAGAGCTTTCGCTATAGATAGTGAACACAAGAGAAGAAGGTAGCTTGGGAGGGCACTGGTTGGATAGATAAAATTAATGAAGGAGATAGGATGAAAGAAAATAAAACGAATGAAGACAAGGAAGCAGAGAGAGACCGGAGAAGGAGGAAGACGATAGAATAGATACAGAGGAGATTATGAGATGGAGGAGAAGAGGAATAGAGATGACTAAAAGAAATAACCAAGGCTGCTCAACAGAAAAAACAAAAATATTAATTTTGTTGTGAATTTTTGAGAATTTGTATTTCTAGTTGAAATTGAGAGTAGGATTATAATTTTGTTTGCATTAAGATGTACCGGACTAATTAAGCTTAAGCACTCCATTTAGGCACTATGAATATAAATTCCATTGGTTTATTGAAGTAAGATAGAGCCAATATAATGAAGAAATTTATGTTTGTCTATGTTTTAGTTATTATGTTCATGTGGATCACTTGTTCTTTTTTGAGAATTTGTCTCCATGTGTTTTAGGGCTTTTTATGCTCTCTTGTATATGTATGAACTTTTTTATATAATGTATTTTTATTAGTCAATTTTAGACACCCAAAAATCCAGCCATGTTAATGGTTAGTGTGGCTCAAATTAGTTGCAATCTTCGAGTGATTTTGATTCACCGGTTGTGATTTCTTAGCCAATGGTTGAAATTAACTCACTAGAGCTGATATTTCTAACAAAGAAAAAGAAGGTATGTGTGACTCAAAAAAATGGAATGAATAATCTGAAAAAGAAAAGTATATTATTTATTTCTCAAGTTAAGAAGGTATGACACAATTACTCAATAAGACCTTGTATTACCTTAGAAATTATGATAAACCTTAAGCAACATTTTTGCAATGACCACCACATATAGATGCATGAATAAGAGTACAAAGATAAAAATGGTAGGAAGATATCTTTCTCATATCTTTTATTGGGCTGTAAAATGCAGGATTTAGACATAGATGCATGGATAAGAATACAAAGATAGAAAGAGAAGGAAGATATCTACCTCCATATCCCTTATTAATATATAAAATGCAGCTTTTAAACATAACTAAATAGAAAATTTAAACATAACTAAATAGAAAATATTTTTAAATATTTTATTTCAAAGCAAATAATACCAGCCTTTTTAACTTTTATACACCTACAAAAAGAATTATATAAATAAATATAAACTCATATCTTAAAAGTAAAATATAACCTCAGAAAAACAAAACCATTACGTAATTCATTACATAAATCATGCCTTGCAAAGTTCATATAAATAAATAGAAAACATCCATGTTATAGAGGCCTCTATTCAACAAATGGGAAAACTACGCCGATATTTCTCCATATCTTTTATTGGGCTATAAAATGTAGGTTTTAGACATAGATGCATGGATAAGAATATAAAGAGGAGGAAGATATCTTCCTCCATATCCGAATAGATGTAGTTTTTAAAAATAATTAAATAAAAAATATTTTAAATATTTAATTTTAAAGTATATAATACAAGTTTTTTTAATTTTTATACACTTATAAAGAAGTATATAAATAAATATAAACTCATATCTTAAAAGAAAAAGATAACTTGAGAAAAACAAAACCATTACATAGTTCGTTACATAATTCATGCCTCAAAACAATTGCAAAGTTCATATAAATAAATAGAAAACATCCATGTTCTGGAGGCCTCTCTTATACAAATGGGAAAATTACACTCTTATTCTTCTTTTATGTGTATTAGGATTCATTTATATATGATATTCATAGATCTCATATTCCTCTTTGCAAGGACCTTGATGAACATTTTTGGGGTCATAATAAGGTTGGTGGATCATACTCTTCATGTCTTGGATATAAAACATATTTTATTAAAGAGGGAAATGACCATGTTTGGTGGTGGAAATGATTTTTTAAAGCATGAGATTTTCTAAATATTAAGTGGTTTCTAATTTCTTTTTTTTTAACATAAACTAGAAAGTGATTATATATTACAAGGGTTGTGCACAACCATTCAGTACAGAGACAATGGAAAACTGAAGAAAGGAAGCTGGGATAGAATAGCAGAGCGCATTGAGGATCATTTCTTGACCCACTAGGTTGGCATGCCTCCTGAGGCTCCGATGGCACCGACTGCTTTCCCTTCACTTTTGGGCCAATTTTTTCCCATTGTTAAAAGACTGTATTCTGTAGTATTTTTCGTCTCCTCGATGATGAGGATAGACTTAGATTCCATTGATTTGAATCTTTTGATATCTACTAGTTTTTTTTGACCGCCTAATGCTTGACAGCTCCAGGAGACAAGCTCTATTATTTCTTGTTAGGACGAGGCACCCTATGTCATGTCCCCATACCCCATAATCTCGATAAATTAAAAATGTTTCTTCAAGAGCCTTTGTTCTCCTTCGAAACATAAGACATGGGTGTTGACACAAAATTCTACCTTCCTTCTCAGGATTAGAAACCACTGTAATATTCATTCCACCCTAGATCCCTTCTTTGACCAAAGTGATCATTTTTGCTTTGACTTGTCCTTTCTACACTTCTCCTTCCCCCTTCTACACTTCCGCTTTCCACCCTTTTGAGATCGAAACTCGGGAGTCAAAAAATCAAATGCTCGATGAATTGAATGGTCAACCTTCCACCTTTTGCCTTCAGCACTTCTGATTTCTACCCTTTCGACCTCATGACTTGCAAATCAGAAAATCAAGGTGCGACGAAACACGTAATGACTTTTCTGCCTTCTGATATCAGACTTCAAAAAGTCGAAAAATTATCCCTTTTCCTTAGGAATCTTCTACGCTTTCGACATCCTCCTTCTGCACTCGAACTTTGAAAATCAGAAAACCCCACTTTCTACCTTATTTTCAACTGCCCTCTTTGCCTCCTGTCTTCCACCTTCCGTAAGAGGATCCTGGGGTGTGGAAACAAAACATTTCTTCCATGTTCAACTTTTCCTCTTCCCGTTTCCTCCTTCCGCCTTCCGTGGGAGAATTCCAAAGGGTAGAAACTCAACTATTGTTACTTTAGCTGCATTTTTGTCTCTGTAACATGCATTCTAGCCTCCATGAACTTAGGAAATTGCATCAAAAAAACACAAGGCATATAAAGAAGTAAACTTCTACTTAACCATCAATAAGCATTCAACACAACACAACAATTCATTAGCAAATACATTTCATAACAAACATAACAGAGATACTTATCTTAATGATTAAGATGTCCCGCAGCTAGTTGTCGCTGCAACGTTTCATCCAACCATAGCCTAGTGTCTTCATTGATATCTCAACACACCACCACCCCCGAGCTTGGCATGATTTCCACAAGGAACTATGGAAACAACATGGTTGCACATAGCCAAACTAGTACACTGTTGGATTTCACAAAATACTAAGGAAACAAGCCAAAACACAACAAGACACAACCAAACCAGCTAACAGTTAGGCTTATCACGCTGCTAAGGAAATGGAAAGGTATAATTTCTAAGCTAGTGAGCTCAACCACAGACCCATGGGTGCCTACACAATATCTGGCTTGGCCTCCTCAATTTCTACACCACCCAACATAGGGAAGTATTCCCTTCACTGCTACACAATCCCTTAGGCCATACCTTCCCTTTCAGTGCTCTTCAGGGTGTGCATAAAGGAATTTCGACCCATCTTGATCTGTGTGTGACATTCCTTCCTTCACTAGGTTTATCAGCTAAGTCTGGCCCTCTTCTACTCCTTGGTATTCAAACCAAAACAGGGATGCACAATACAACAATTCTCAAGGAAAAAACACAGCCACATAGGCTTCACTCCGTAACATGGAGAAAATAGGGTGTCATGCTACAATTTCACTTAGACACACACTACTGAACCACAACTCAGGATGGTCGAACACCCACACTGCGCATCTCTAGGGAAATTCAGAAATCACAGAGGGTGACACTCTCATAAAATCAAGAGATATCCACTACCCAATCACTCAACAAAACATGAATTTCTCCGTCAGGATGGAATGGCCAACATCAACAACCCATAACAAAAAGTTGACTCCCCCCCTCATAGGCTCCACGAATAGCGGGAATTAACCCAATGTTCAGCGCGAATCAGGTATGAGGGAATGTGCATGCATTCCGATGCGGGTTTACTTGCTGCAGAAGCAGAATATGGGTCCTTCAGACTACAAACTTGCAGGCTTGCTCAATCAATCCATCACACTACCATGCCTTGCTATGCCCAAGGCATTAACTGCCTCAACCAACTTCTAGAAGAAATTGATGATTTGAGGACAAAGGACAAAGGATAAAAAGGGAAGTTGTGGGTTAATGGGTTTCCCAATTGACATATGGTCACACCCTATTGGCTTAGGGGTTTGACTAAATCCCCTCCGTATCCTTTATGGAATCACTCCCCCATCTCTTTAATGTTTGTAGTTCCATATCTAGTTGTGGTATTTTATTAATTTGTTCATTTACATGGTATATCAAAATATATATACTCTTCTTGACTTAGCACCAAAAGCATAGGTATCAACCTCGATCACTTATCCATAAAATATCAATCAATGGTAGGGCCTTGCCTTTGAGATTATCTCCATGATTTTCATACAACATTTACATCATGCACAATTAAATACCATGGGGTCAAAACTAGGGTATTACAATCCCCTCCCACTTACAAAAACACTATACTAAATGCTTTACAAAATTAAAAAAAAATGGATGTGCCAACTGCATGGCTTCCTCTAGCTCCCATGTAGCCTATTTAGGACTATAGTGCTCCCATCACACCTTTACCTGTCCAATGGATCAATTTCGGACCATTATGACCTTCCTGTTGAGGATGCCCAATGACTCTGTTTGGAATTCTCCCTTGGGTTCCACCTGAATCACATCCCAATCAATCACATGGTTAGAATTATGTACATATTTATTAAGCAAAGAATCAAGAAAAACATTATGAGCTCTAGTGCTAGCAGGTAATGCAAGTCTATATGAAACTGGCCCTATTCTTTCAAGCACTTCAAATGTCCCAAAATATCTAGGTGAGAGCTTCACACAACTTCCAAGCTTCAAGGAACTCTTCCTTGCCCTCAATATGAGGTAAAAATTCTCCCCAACACTAAACTCTCTGACCACCCTATGCTTATCTGTATATATTTTCTATTTTTCTTGGGCTTCTTTCAGATTTTGCCTGATCTTTGCAACCTCTTGCTCCAACTCCTTGAGCGATTTTGGACCAAGCATAATCATGTCCACTGGATTATCTTCCATACATGGATTCATATGGACTCATTCCCAAGGATGCTTGCTTTCCATTATTATAAGAAAACTCTACCAAGTGTAAATAATCCTCCCACTTGGCACTAATACATTTGGGCAGATTTTTCCATGAAATATTTCCATGTTTTGAACATTCGTGGACTAATAATTCATTTTTTTTAACCTTGGTGGAAAAACCGTGGCAATATCGATGTCTTTAATTTTCGTCGAACTTTTGTCTCTATATCGACGATATATGGCTAATCTAATTATTTGAAAGTGGGTACAATTGGGACCTCATTATGGGAAATAAAATGAACTTATTTTGACTTACATATTGCCATTTGAGGTACTTTCTATAGATTCGACAGGATCACTTTGACTTTCCGAGCATACTACCATTGGCTGAAGCCTTCAAATGCAAGAAAAAAATATTCAAATTAATGGATTTATGGCAGAGCATACCAAGCTATATTATGACAGGAGATATGATTTTTTATGGACATAGATTGGAGCAGGAAATTAAGAAAAGGAGTCACTTAGACAAAAATTCCACAAAATATTTAGCATAATATCATATATAATGAATGCACCTACAACAAACTAATACAATTAATCCTTTAAACTACTAGTAGAAATCACACCTGCCAAACCAATCCAATCTTTCAATGACTCTTGGTTGTTTATGCACAGGTCAATAAGCATGCAACCTTTTTTGGCCGTAAATAGTTTTTTATTTCCATGTCCTAGGAGGCCAACCTCATAACGTATTTATTTTTGTGATCATTAACCAAAATTTATTTAATTTTCCACATCATCATCATTTTAATTTTATTTTTTATGCCAAGACTTGGCCTTCTCTTATGCATGCATACCCTTCTTCAACTGATCGTATGGGGATCTTTGATCTTCCAATAAGTATGCCCACAATTTCCATCCTCAAGGTGCCAATAGGTGATGTATTTAGATGCCCGGAGGCGGTGCTGAGAAGATGCCCGGAATAGGCAATAACTTATGCCCGCAATTTTTGTCATTTAGCATGCCCGCCCAATCTTCTGGAGATTCCTGCAATATTTTCCTTGTCCACTATTTTATCATGCCTACAGCCATCTCTGTCATCAATTTTGCTTGTCTAGTGTCATGCCACGATCTCTTTGTCATATTTGCACCAACATCTTTGTCTTTCCCAAATCATCTTTAAATGACCACAGAATGGGTCATTTGACTCTCTAGAGGTTCCATACTTGTCATGCTTGCTTGTCAATGTCATTATGCATGTCCTTAGTAATCTATGTCCTTCATGTATTGTTCCAATTACACCTTGCCATGTCATCATGCTTAGACACCTATTCGAATCTCTATTTGTTATTTATTGTTTTAATGAAATAATTAATTAAAACTTCTTCTAAACATTGCATCTCACCAACGGTAAGATGTGTCTCTTCAAAACTCTGTCTTGATTCTTTTTATTAAATTTTTGTTTATTTTTCTAAATACATTCATGTAGCTTCTTATTTAATAAACTCTTTTTATTATCATTTTCACTAGCTTTGCAGGTCCATATTTTGCATATATGACCATCATAATGCAAATTGAAAGTATGGCTAGATATCCACCTCAACAAGGATCATATCCATGTCACATTGTACCGTCATGGCATTGATGCAATTTTGCGGCATTTCCTTACTTATGATGAGGATGAAGTAGTTTTGAATGGATGACACTCAGGAGCATGTGGTGGTCATCTTTCTGGGGCGACGATCATCTTTCTGGGGTGGTGGTCATCTTTCTAGGATGGTTACTGCCTAGAAAATATTACGTACTGGGTATTTTTGGCCCTCGATCTTCAAATACTGCATAGAGGTCGTAAAAAAATTCCCTTATTGTCATCTGTTTACATCAAAAAAGTGCGCCCATCCCGCTCTGTTACATCATGTCATAGAAGTTGCTACCTTTGCAAAATGGGGCATTGACTTCATGAATTGTAAGCATACCTTAGCCGGGGGGCATGGTTACATTATTTTGGTTTTGGACTATTTCACTAAATGGGTTAAGGCTATGCATACATACGCTGAAGATGGAAAAAAACTGCTTTATTTCTATTCAACCATATTATTGCCAGATTCAAAGTCCCCCAGGCCATTATGACCGATCATGGTTCACACTTTCAGAATAAGATGATGTCGAAATTGAGTGCTAAGATAGGTTTTCACCATGACAACTCCACACCCTACTACCCATATGCCAATGGCCAAGTCAAAGCTATGAATAAACTATTTGAAACCATGCTTCAATGGATGGTATGACAAGCCAAATCGAGGTGGAATTTGCAATTATGCTCCATATTATGGGCCTACAGGACCATTGTCAATACATCCACTAGATTTACACCATATCAATTGGTATATGGGCTAGAGGCCACTCTTCCTATAGAGTGTGATAACCCTTCCTTGAAGCTCTTTGTAGAATTGTTACACACACACCACTTCGGAATAAGAACAGTTCTTATATTTAAATAATATCGATGAGACCCATCGCAATGCAACCTTAGAAAATGAGGTGCATAAATGATGAATTAAATCCCAATATGACAGATATGTTCAACCTCGTTCTTTCAATGAGGGTGACTTGGTCTTGACTTATGACCAGAAACACGACAAGTTGGGATATGGAAACCTGGAATCTATGTGGCGTGGGCCCTACATTGTTAGTTTTGTATTAGATAAAAGGCATTATGAGTTGATATATTACAATGGGATGCCCCTCAGAGATCCCCACAATGGGCTCTACCTTAAAAAATTATATGCCTAGGACATCTAGCATAGGTTTGCTTTATATAGTGTTTATAGCGTGCTCTGTATTTTTTTTGAAAGTATGATTTTATTGTGAATGTAAGGTGTGTCCTTCACAAACTTGATTATGTATCCTTATGTTCAAAAAATGAACAGATGACCACTTATGTTGGTTTTACAGATGGTGCTAATCGATACACTTTGAATATATCATCAACAACCTGGGCATTATACTCTCTTACTGGTGATCTGGTGAGTTCAGGAGGAACTTGTTTGGGTTCCACGACAAACAATCTTGCAGAGTATCATGCAACGATTGGTTTGTTGACTGAAACTCTAGTTAATGATGTGACTTGGATTAGGGTTTACCTAGATTCGGAGTTAGTTGTACATCAGTTAAACCGAATCTACACTGTACAGAATCCCTTACTTCTTCATACATTCCAAAGGGTTAGGTTATTGGAAATGTATTTTGAACAAGTCTCTTATTAAAATATTTTGAGGCACTTGAATTATGTAGTGGATTCATTAGAAAATTTTGTCCTAGATTCGTATCTTTCTCATAGTTAAAATTTCATTTTAATTTTAATTTTATTTTATTCATTGAATCTCATAAGTACATAAGTAGACTTTCATTCACGTAACACATTTGCACACAAGTCTGTAAATACAAGAGTTATATATATATATATATATATATACACACACACACACACACAAATAATGATGCTAAGATACAAACTAAATCCATAAGCTTTTAAGTCACCCAAATTTGGAAACCTTAAATTCTTCTAGTACATAGATAGGGAAAAAACTAAAGCTTCGAATATTTTAGTATAAATATAGTACAAAAACGAGGGAGCCACTATGGGCTAATGCTTTGGCTCATGGTAGCACATCATAGAACAAGCCACTCGGTGGAGTATCCTCTTGAAATGATCAGATACCCCTGCAGTATGCTGATGGTAGCGCCTGTGGATATCATCGATCAAGATGTTAGGTATGCCAATGGTCAACCGTTGAAGGTTATCCTTGATCTCGTAGAGATCCTCCTTGGCTTTAGCATTCCTGATAAACATATCCCTCACTATTCCTCACCTCTCTTTAGGCGAGGTTCCCCCTAGACGAGAAGGTCCTATGTCTTCATAAACATTTTTTTATGTCTCAATATAATCTAAACTATTTAAAAAAACATGATAAGAAACAAAAAAAATGTATAGTGATATGCTTCTTACCTCGCTCGTCCCAGTGGTCTCCCTCAAGAAGTGGAAGGTCAGGTTCATTCTTGAAATCTGCTTCGCCCTATCCGTAATCCTGCACCATCAGTAATTGGCCTCTCAGCCAATGGAAGAAAACATCCCCATATGTAACCCTAGGTCCTTCACCACCACCATGGCGTGCCATGGCCTCTACCCACCTAGTAATATGGGGGTCCTCTACATCTATCCTGGTAAGAGGTACATGTGTTCTCATAAGTGGAACCCACTCCAAGAATAAGAATACCACTACAACTCCATATCCAAACATTATAAGCTCTCCTCTCCGACACTTGGTAAGCTGGTCCTTCAGGATGACTAGTAACCCATCACTCTAGTTGAAAATAGTGGAAGCATAGACTCTACTACATACAACATATGGGCATGTGTGGTATGATGTGATGATCTACTCTCCGCTACGTTCTCAACCACGAAGGCCATGGTTCTCAATGGACGGTCTACTATGTGTTTGATGGGAATTTACCTCCTTGGGAACGAGTCCCCACCATGCAATATTCATTAATCAGATCATCCATGCACATCTCACCACCTCGTGGACCTGTAATAACTATTGGGCACCCCCTTTAGGATAACTTAATAAGGAAATATATGTATTCAGCATCTATAGTCAATATGTGGGTCCCCATCTTGAAATGTTGTTGATATGGATCTCATGTATGGATCAAATACTCTATTAAATGCACATATTCTCTCATCCCAGGGACTTTGAAGTATTTTAAGAGCCCACACTGGAAAAGATCCCTCACAGTCATTGGATAATTGGCTGCATGAATATCATCAAGCTCATGTTGCCTCTCTTTCCATATCACCATTTTAGGAGTGGTTTTCCTGCCAAAAACAAATGGTATATCGATTAGATGCATGATAACCCACATGGAAAAGAGAAAAATATCAAATAGATCGATGATTTTTGAGTTTTTCATAATCCCTCATCGTCGACGCTCTTCCCTTAAGGGAACAGTGCGGCGGAGCTGTTTCTTCCTTCAGACAGAGTGCCTTTGGTGTTTTTTCCTCTTTCGAGGAGTGCGCCAACACACCTCCTGAAAGAGATGAAAGAGTCATCCTAAGCACTCCATATCTCTTGGAAAAACTACTCAAAAACACAAAAAAATCACCTTAGACAGAAAAAATCCACCATAGAATTGAAGGGATAGGGTTTAGCTCCTACTTGGTTCAGACGGTTTGATCGGAGATGGCTTGAAGCTCCCAAAATCCTCATCACAAGATTACCATGTTTGCACAAGTTTCACTCAATCACAATGGAAAAACACAATGGTGAGAGTTTGTTACTATTCCATTCTTTTATACATTCTTTTTTATTTTTATTAAAAATAATTTATAAAAAAAAATTAAATATTTTGGGTTTTCAAATGTGTTTTCATATAGTTTTGACAATGAACTTGTCCTAACTTTGTTTTTTAGGATTTAGGTTATTTTTGGACATGTTTGGCTATGAGTGAGTTTCTTTTGTCTTTTGCACACTTCGGGTAGAGTTGAAAAAGTATCGAGCACCTTTTATACCTTCGACATGCTCGTTAAAAATTCAGTGAAAAGGTATTGAGTGCACTTTTCTTGCTTTTTCATTCTCATTAAAATTGGATTATGAAAAAGAGAACCCGTTATGGAGTTACGTTTAAGCTCTTTTTAGGCTCCCAAAATAAGAGAAGATTGCCAAGTGAACTTGATGCTTTCACGCTTGTAAAAGTATTTGAATGATCATTTAGTTGATGATAGTTTACCCCTTTCGGATCGATTAGACACATTTACGAAAAATGTATACTCTGTTTTATTTTAACTAGAAGAGTTCTACTGGGAATCTGTTTATACTTATTTGGGCCTCGAGGACTAAATTTACTCAAAAGTCCACCTTGGAGTCTTCTTATTCATTTCATAGTCTCTAAACGTGAAATTATGAATGAGTTTGCTTTCATCAGACTTATAAAATCAAATGATGAAGGACCCTTTCTGGAAATGAACCACTCCTTTATCAGGTTCACAAAATATATGAGATTGCACTCATCACTTGATGAGCTACATCGATTGTGTGTTACCTCTTTCAAGTTCATTAAAAAGCAAAGAGGTACTCATCCTTCGTGATGGGGAAATTAAGAGAATGGGAAACATATTTCATTTTCCAGCTCATATTCCACCCCTTGAACATGGCACATGTCTGCATTTTCATTTTCAAACCTTTCGGTATTCATCTTATCCTCAAGTCGATCCACTTTTGTGAGTCATTTAACTCCTTCGAGTGAATTCAAATAATGCATCGTTCTGCCCTTGCATTACGTAGGGTCTCTACCTCGTTCCAAGTCATTTGTAGCATCCTTCAATGCTCAAAGGGAACCTCCTCTACAAACTACCTCTTTAGTTACCTTACCTTCCTTCAAAGTTTGTCATGTATAAGTAAGTTCTATGGTTGTTTTCATCACTTCAAGATAATATTTGTTCCATGTTTCATGTCGATGATGGGGGAATCATCATGGCCCTCCTTCAACAATTCTATTCCTATCGACATCAACACACTATTCGAGAATTAGACTTACGAACCAAGTCAAGTACCTTGAAGACTGCATTTCTCAATGGAGGGTTTCCTCGCTTTCAATAGTAGGTTCCTATCAATGAGCACTGATTGAATATTTCACTGAGTGTTAGACTTCAAGACATCTATTCACATTCGAAGGAATGTACTAAAATAACTTTGGAATCATTGACATCAATGGTGATCTCCCTCACACTTGTTAATAGTATACATCAATGACTAGTAATCAAGTGGTTTCTACCATGTTCGACATCAGGACATCTATTCACATGGTTAGAATTGTATCATTGGGGATTAGAATCAAGACCTTGAGTAGTTAGGTATTCACTTGAATATGTGCCTATTCTGAGCTTACAACAGAGTATTGTTTGAAGTCATGACATGGATTTACTTTTTACGTTCCATAGCCATGTTATGTTTTCAGTCTTATTGATTATGGATCTACAGTGTATTCTTGGTAGTCATGACATAGTCATCATCCATGGATGTGTAGTGTATTGGTCTGCAACCAGGATTGAGTCAGATAGTTGGTCACTAAGCTTGCATCAAATGAAGACTCAACTCTCTTTTTCCTCTGATACTAGGTCAATGTCTAGCAAAGTATTTTACCTATTGTGTCCCTCTATCTTGATACTTTCGGGGGCATTCTGTTACACCTAGAATCTCTACCAATGCTTCAATCCCTTAAAATCCTTGGCCAATAACTCTTTCGGATCTTTACTGCTTATTCCTAGCATGGTTGGCACACTTTGCTTCCTGACACATAGCGCCAGCTAAGCTTGACACTTGTTGACCATTGGCATAAGGTGTCGGTTGTGCCCTTCCCTTTACCTCAAGGTCCCTTATAAGGATCGTTAGCAAGCCCAAGAAGGAAAAAATAGAACTTTTGAGAAGCTGCCAAGCGAAAGCTCTTATAGAGGATGATCCTATCCATGTGTGGGACGGGGCACTCGTCCTCTGGACCCACAGGGATCATTCCTCACCTTCCTCCCAAAATATATCAAACCATTTGGGATTCCTTTTCCTAACATTGAAAAAGCGATGAAACTTTGAACATCCAATTTAATGAGGAGAGTTTAACTTGTCTAGTATGCACCCAAAATCACACTTAGTACCATTATATTTTAAATTTCAAAGAAAATTAATCAGACACATGAATCACAACAAAATGTTGATTACAAAAACACACATATTGAAAACCCTTTTGGCAATGAAAATGAAAAACTGAGATAAAATAACTAGAAACCGACAATTGAAGCTTTAGACACATAATGAAGGAGGGATACCCAACTCTAAGAACAAAGGATAAATATTTGAACATCAAACTTAATGAGGAGATTTGCTACACCCAAAGACAAAATTAATTCCATTAGATTAAAATTTTAAAAAAATTAATAAAGTACAACATAATGCTCATAAAAACACACTTTTTAAAAACCCTTTTAATAATCAGTTAACAAAACTAAGTTAAAATTACAAGAAACAACAATTGAACCTCCTCTAGACACATAATAAATGAGGGATACCTTCATCTAAATAACTCTAAGGAAATCCCCTTTGGTTAAATATATCTATTTTGTCAAATAACTAAAAACGACCATTGAATTCATAGACACATAACAAACTAGATATACCGTGAGGTAAAATAAGTAGAAACAAAAATGGAAACTGTAAACACACTCTCTACAATAAAGAAGGGAAATTTGTGGGTCTTCATGTATAATGGTGTATTTATGTGGAATTCTCCGCTTATACACTCTATTTTTTCTTAACACATTGTCTACAATAAATAAGGGAAATCTCTCAGTCTTCATGTGTAATGGTGTCTTTATGGAGAGTTCTCCACTTATACGGTCTCTTTTGCCTTATCCAATGGATCCAATTGAGGTGGGTTTCAAATATTTGGGTATTTTCCTCAAACCCCTTAATTACAGGAACTTGGATTGGATGTGACTCGTCAAGAGGACTTTGGATGGGATGTGACTCATCAAGAAGTTTTATAGAAGGATCAATAATTGGTCTCTTCGTTTTACATCTTTTGGTAGTAGATTGGTACTCATTACAGTGGTTCTTGTAGATATTCTGGTCTATTGGCTATCATTGGCCCGTATTCATGTCTTTGTTTTGAATATTTTTAGAAAAAAAGATGTTTAACTTATTATGGGGTGGTGAAGCTATAGGCAAGAAGATCCACTTAATGAAATGGGAGACTGTGGTGAAGTCCACAGAATTTGGAGGTTGGGATATGAAGAATTTGTGTTGTTATAGTATGGCATTACACATGAAAAGTACATGGATTTATTTGATAGGAAAGGGATTGTGGAGTATGTTGATTATGGATAAATATCTACACAATATGTCTTTGACATGTTAGTTGAGGAAGTGGGTTTTACTATTAGAAGTACCTCCTTAATTTGGAAGGGTTTTATCAGAATATTTCATTGGATCAGTAGATCATTGTGCTTGAAGTTTGGAAACAAGGAAGACATTAGACTGGGTATCGATCCTTTTGTCGGGATGGAAAAAGACTATGCTCTTTCACTAGAGTTAATCTCTTTCCTTAATTCATAGGATATTGGGTATTTAATCCAGCTTGGTAATTGTGGAGGTTGTTGTTTTTCTGAAGATTATTGGTTCACGATTGAGGATCTTGAGCTTGCGGGTGAATGGGTCGAGGAATGGTCACAATTTCAAAAATATATGTATGGCGTAGGGACTAGATTATCAATGGTGTAGGATGATTTAATATGGTCTTTCAATAAGGCTATTGGTAAGTTTAAGGCTAAGGATGACTATAGCTTTATTACAAAGTCCCTCAATGAACCAACTTGCAATTGGTGGCATAAGTATCTATGGGAGTGGCAGATTCCTTCAAAAATTGAGTGTTTTGTGTGCCTTTGTTTGGAAAATAGAATCACCACCTAGGATTCTTTAATGAATGGTGGATGGGTTGGTGAAATGTGTGTGCTTTATGTGGTTGTGTGTTTGCGTTGGTGATACATCTATTTGTGGATTTTTCATTTAGGATTATATGTTTTGGATGGAGGTAGCACAATTTATGAATATTCAGTCACTTTAGGATTTCCCCGATCTTTTGACAAATCTTTGGCATTGGCGTTCAAGGGAATGTGGGTTTTATGACCTTCATGTCTTCTTTTGTTGGTCATTATGGAAGATGAGAAACACTGTGATATTTGATAATATTAAACCTTACTCCACTCAGGTTTGTGTTTCCTTTATCACTATGTTGAAAGATCACTATGGCCTCTGTTACACTCCAAACTTGAGATAGTTGGTGACACGACTCGTATAAAATATCATGTTGGTTTCTTTTATGGTGTGTTAGCTGGTGGCACTTGTGGTGGTGGCATTTATCTATGCATACGGGCATCTCACTTATTTCATTTTAATATGGGGTGTGGGATGGGATCCAATACCAGTGCTGAATTCTTAGAGTTGTGGTGACTAACTTCTATTGTTCACTCGATGGGTTTCCTTGTTCTTGACATTTTTGGGGATTCTATGTTTATTGTGGACTGGGCTAATCAAAAGTCTGCTCTCAGTGTTTTGGCTCTTAATCAGTGGTGCAGCCGCAGAGAATTTTCATTCCTACAACATTTTGTGTATCTATAGGGACCACAATTATGTGCGAATCATGTATCTAAAGAAGCTTTTAAGTTATGGGAGGGATTTTTAACTTTTGAGGAATTTGAAGACAACGTGAAGATCATTCATGGTTCGCTCAATGTATTTAATTGTTGATGATTGGTTGAGGAGTTTTATTGGAAAAAATATTATTGCCCTCCCTGATCCTTAGCAATGTACTTTGTTACCTTTAATTCTCATTGAATATCAAGAAACATTTTTTTCGTTCTTAAAAAAACAAAAAAGAGAAATAAATCTAAGAAAATCCTCTTTATGTGTCTGATTTATGTAATACCTTATCTATTATTACAACTAAGTCTATCTCTCTAACATCATCACAACTACACCTTGTTCCTCTCTCTCATAGGCTATCCCAATATGTCATTAAGGAAGAAGATGACCCTACCCACCTTTTCTCCACCCCTTTCATAGGCATGTCCAAGCTTCTCCTAGAAACTATTATTTGTTTGAACGGACAACACAACACAAACCGACAACAAAGTCTTTTCTGTCTATTATTTGTTTGAACAAACAACACAACACAATCTCACAACAGTGGAATGAATTTTCACATTGATACTTGCCGTCATTATTAACACAAATAACATATACAACTGCTTGTTCACAAAAGTAATACAACTTTCTTAAGTTTATGTGAAAAGAATTTAATTCAATTAATCAAATATTTAGCTAACAACCACATAATTACTTGATCTAATTTTCTTTGTATATACCATGAAGGTATAACCTTCATCTATCTTGATATACAATGGATATATGGTCTCTGCACTTGATAAGACTCTTATAAGAATTTTAAAAATATTAGGATCTTCCTTTCTCCCTTGCGCTCCATTACCTCAACAGCTTGCACTAGTAGAACATTTAATGGAATCTCAACTCCATAAGTCTTCTATCTCATCCTAAATTATATAGTTATTGAGCCGAGATGGGGGAGATCTTCTAACATTATGTAAGGTTATTATTTTCAGCCCAATATGGGGGAGATCTTCTAACATTATGTAATGTTATTGCGCCGAGAGGCGCTGTACAGCCCAGTATGGGGGAGATCTTGTCACGTGATGTCACGTGATGTAACGTTACTAACATGTCGGCAAAAAGTAATAGTGAAAGTGAATATTATGGGGGAGATCTTGTCACGTGATGTAACGTTACTAACATGTTGGCAAAAAATAATAGTGAAAGTGAATATTATGGGGGAGATCTTGTCACGTGATGTAACGTTACTAACATGTCGGCAAAAAATAATAGTGAAAGTGAATATTATGGGAGAGATCTTGTAAAGTAATGTAACGTTACTAACATGTCGGCAAAAAATAATAGTGAAAGTGAATATTATGGGAGAGATCTTGTAACATGATGTAAAATTTGCCATATTGAATAACTAATGTAAAAAAAAAGTTGTAAATATATTGTCGGCCTAATAATAAGGTCATAACGTTCCATTTGAAATACACTCCCTATATTAATACAAACAAAAAATATATTATATAAAAAAAAAATTATTCTCAAGGAGCTATTAGAGACGAAGATTCTGATCATGATTCTCAAAGACCTATTAGAGATGAAGATTCTGATCAAGCAGCTATTCCAGATCAAGAATTTGATCGCTTTAACAAGGTGAACATTGCATAATTTTAATTCTTCATTTCAAATAACATGAATTTTTTTATAGTGAACATTTCTTTTTTTTTCAAAAAACTCTGAACCATGTCAGAAAAAGCTGCCTGTACCTCCTACCAGCTCCAGCTCCACTGGCGGCAGCAGCCTCCCCTCCTCGGAAACTCCAGCTCCACTAGCAACCCCTTCCCCTCCACGTCCTCCCCTGCCGCCTGCACATGCCTTAATATTATGCCCAATTCTCATAAGTTTCAGTTCCTTAGGATAATATTCATGCTTGCATATCCAAACTATCGCTACATAGGGCTTTGATTTCTCAATCATCTTCTCCATTGATAATCAAATTAATCATATTTGCAAAACCTTCTAAAAACACCCTTCCCTATCCTATCAACAACTGCGAAGGTAGAGTAAGGACCGGAGTTTCTGCTCTCCTCCTCTTTGCAGTGCAAGTAATTTAATTAACTTTCAGGACATGGAGATTTCATAATATTCCATTCTGTCTGCACTGCACTCATATTTATAGATGAACAAACCCAAATGGATTTAATCTGCCCATACAAAGTGCTGATATAACAAATAGCACTAACTACAGCCAAGATTAAGAAATCGCTGCGTATCATATTTGATTTTCTGCGTAATGACACACCTCTATTTTTTAAATAATAAAGCAGTGGAGTGGATGATGAGTCGGTAAAGTAAATACGTGAACAAAGCAAAACGAAGATATATGCATAACGACGTGTAGAGCAGAAATGTTTAGAAGGCTGCAGAGATAAAGTCGAGTGGGTTGGGAAGAAGGGACGCGGAAAATAGGGCAAGTAAAAAACGAGGTGGCTTTCCACACGCACTCAAAGCTGTGTAGATAAATGCTTTCCACACGCACTCTAAGAGACACAATTTCATCGAGTGACAAAGAGTGACAAAAACGTCCAAAGAAAAGAACTTAACATGCTTATCATAGTGAGGCCACAAAGATCATCTTAACATGCTTTTCATACTGAACTCATATCCATTAATAAAGACTTGCACGACTTCGAATTATAGGTCGTCCAATCATTATAAATAAATAAAATGGATCTTTATTTATCATGATGCCTGAATTTTGATATTAAAATTATTAAAATTAATATAAATTAATTTAAAAATATATTAATATTAATTAATAATTACATTTAATATTTAAATTTAACATAAGTTAGTATTAAATTTAATATAAATTAATATTAAGTTTAGGTATATATAAAAAATCTTTGCCATGCATTACAGGAACTACCTGTGGTATATTGGTAAGGATGTTGGGATAATGGGTGTGGGGTGCAAGGTTCAATCCTCCTTTATCACATTTTTGTTTTACAAAATATTAAATTTCGGTATGTCATGGGTATATATAAAAAATCTTTGCCATGCATAATGGGAATTACCTGTGGTATATTGGTGAGGGTGTTGGGATAATGGGTGTGAGGTGCAAGGTTCAATCCTCTTAGATCAACTTTTTGTCCTAAAAAATATTAAATTTAGGTATGTTACAGGTATATATAAACAATCTTTGCCATGCATAATAAGAATCAAATCATATGTGGATCTTAAATAAAAAAATATTAAATTTAGGTATGTTACAGGTATATATAAACAATCTTTGCCATGCATAATAAGAATCATCCATCTCGGCGCATATGTGGATCTTAAATAAAAAAATATTAAATTTAGGTATGTTACAGGTATATATAAACAATCTTTGCCATGCATAATAAGAATCATCCATCTCGGCGCTTGATAGAGCCCAGGATTTGGATCTACGCTGGTTATTTTCAGTCCAATATGGGGGAGATCTTCTCACATTATGCAAATTTAATATTTTGTTACTAACAAAATAATAAAAAATAAAAATTATAAATATCCGCCAACATGTTAGCCTGAAAAACAACATGTTGTAATGTTCCTACCTAACAAAACTATAAAAATAAAAAATTTAATTATCAGCCAAAAAAAATGTGGGTCAAATATGGGAAAGATGTTGCTACCTAACAAAATAATAAAAAATAAAAAATTGAATTATCCCCCAAAAAATGTTGCCTTGCACATGATTTTATAATTATCAGCAAAAAAAAATGTGGGTCAAATATGGGGGAGATGTTCCTACCTAACAAAAATAATAAAAAATAAAAAATTGAATTTTCCAAAAAAAAATGTTGCCTTGCACATGGTTTTAAAACTGGACTCCTACACAACCCATGGTTTTATTGTCATGGTTTAGGATTGGTTTGAATCAAATCAATGGCTATATATAGGACAAACCAAAGCTGAGAGCTCCTTGGGTGCAATAACTAATAAGAGTTTTGCACATCTAGAGATTTGATCTCTCTCGGCCCTTGATAGAACCTAGGATTTAGATCTAGTATACATATATAAACATAGAGCCTAGGATTTATATCTAGTATACATATATAAACATAGGACACACCAAAGCTCAGAGCTCCTTGAATGCAATAACTAAGAAGAGTTTTGCACTTAGAAAAATTTGATCCTTCTCTACCGTTGATAGAACCTAGGATTTAGATCTAGTATGCATATTAGTCTTTCAGCTTTCTCCAAAAGTCCTTGTATGTCCCATTTTGCATCTCACAAATATCGCCATCCTATATCCGAGCTAAAGGAATTAGGTTATCATATTTGAAAGCATGGCTTAGAATTTTGGCCGCAGGGAGTCTGGGTGGTGACATAAACAACCTTACAGAGGTGGTATTTGAGCTTCTTGGCTCCCAGATCTTTCCGGAAGGGCAACGCGGGATTGGAGTTGGGATTCTTTTCGAGAAAAGAAGCCGATTCCATACTATCCCAGGACCCACACTCCAATCCCTATTATCTTCGTACCGTCCAGAGAACCATAGAAGGAATAGGATAGTTTGACTTGACTCGTAGTAGTATGACTTGACTCGTGCTTTCAGCGATATGAAAGCACATCCTGTTTCTTCGAGCTGGATATGTACATTCTGCTGAAAGGGAACGCCTCTCCTGAGCTCCTTTGAAATCTCCCAGAACCAACCCGAGTCCAGTATTTTCACGGCGCAATCTATCTCCTTTATGAACGCCGCTGCCGGATCACGAGACAAAATCGATGGGCAGGATGATAATTAGGTTTGCCCTTAATGTTTTCAGATTACTTTATAATAATGCGCAGGAAAGGAAAACTAAACCCTAACTCATACCTCAGGCAGATTTAACATCGCTGTATTATCACTATCGGATCCACCATTCCACACTGCAAAGGTTGCAGCCTGCGCACAATGATGATGGTTATATAAGAGAAATAGAAAAGATAGAGAAATGAGATTGAAATATCATGCATACATAGCCATGAATGTCTAAGGTTTTTTTAGAATGGCCACATTGATATTACTTCTTTTCTCTAGCACAGCGGCCACTCTGGCCATGTGGGCGATTGCATCACGAATGTCGCAGCCATTCTGAGGCTCATAGATACTGAATGAAACTCACTTTCAGCTTTGGATTTGGTGTGGCTGAATAGATGCGGAATGAAACCCACTCTAATCAGCGACAAAGCCACAGCTCAAAGTGGGCTTCATTCGGTATCTATGAACCTGAGGATGGTTACGACATTCATGATGCAATCGCCCACATGGCCAGAGTGGCAGCTGTCCTGGAGAAAATAAGTAACATCAATGTGGCTATTATCAAAACCCTTCCACATTCGTGGGTATGTATGCATCATATCTCGATCTCATTTCTATGTTCTTTTTATTCCTCTTATATCAAGATCATCTTTGCGCGCAGGCCGCAATCTTTGAAGTGTCGAATGCGGAATCGGATAGCGATAATATAGCGATTTTATTAGTTAGGGTATCCCGCCCATTATTACAAAGTAATCGGAAAACAGTTATGGCACAGCTAATTATCATCCTGCCCATCGATTTTGTTTTGTGATCAGGCAGCGGCGTTCACAAAGGGGATAGATTGGGC
>LPNX010079078.1:132060-145439 GCA_001517045.1 Pseudotsuga menziesii | reverse complement strand
CAATATATATATATATATATATATATATATATATATATATATATATGTATGTGTGTGTGTGTGTGTGTGTGTGTATGTGTGTGTGTGTGTGTGTGAATATCTATCCATATAGATAGGACAAGTTTCTGATCCTCAGATCCAGTCATAACTGTATAATATACAAAAAATATACAAAAATGGATCGAAGTCCATAAAATGCTCGTAGGTCTAAGCTTGACCACCCTGGTCATCATGTCCACCCTGGTCACCTGGACCACCCTAGTCCCCCTGATCATCCTAATCACCCTGCTCTTGGGCTTCTTCAGCTTTGTCAGCTGCAGCAGCCTCATAAGGCATATCCAGACAGGTGGTATACCAACCACTATCTCCTGCATAGCGGCAGGGATATTCTCAATACGTAAAGTAGATACTCTTTTGGAAATCCTGGCCAGCTTTCCCTCAAGAACCCTAATTAAACCATGGTCTTCTCCTACCACAAAACACACATACATACGTGGATGCCTAGTAGGGAGGACTGGTCTAATATCTGCATTTTAACATTTTAAAGGATTAAAAACTCTCATACATATGTATATATATTTATGACTAAAATTCTTAAAAATTTAAAAACTTGAAAACAAAAATACCTGACGCTCCCCATGCTCCTTCAGGAGGGAGGACAAGGTTGGTGTCACCTCGGAAATATATTCCAACATATGGAAACTGTTCCAATGCTAGTACCTATTTCTCCCACCATAAGTAGAAGTTGTCACCATATACACACTGAATTGATGCACCGCCTCCCTGGCGGAGGAAGATTTATCCCCACCTACTCAGTCTAGGCTGACGGGGAGAACGAACTGGTATTGGTACTGCAGGACTCAAACCAAGCACCCTCTCAAATAAAAAGGCCACCAATATGCTAGAATAACTGAAGTTTTTTCGTCGGCCTCTTTTACAGTTAGAGAGCTACTTCCTCATTATTGGGATTACTCCCAAACACCAGTCATATAGGGCTTCCTGTAGACAGTCCACTGCAAGTCTCATTTGGTTTCGAGTTGCAAGGTGAAGTGATGATGACCTTGGAATCCTCACTATAGTACTCACCAACACCTATAATGGAAAGCTACGAATATGAACAATTGGGATGCAACTACCCCTCTTTTGAGTACCAAGCACATAGTATATATCTATGTAGTTCTGCACACTTAGAAGATCACCGCCTCTACCGTTACCTTCCAAGTTAATTGGAGCTCCCCGTCATGATAAACCAGAGATAAAGTAGACATATTTCGAGGTAATCTCTAGAAAGTCACCTTGTAGGTAAAACATACCAAGATCATGATCCCAATAGTTTATCATAAACTCTAGTAGACGGACATTGGATTGCATAGGTGAGGTACAGAAGAATTTAAGCAACCCACTTTGCCTCAAATCATTTACCGTGGGGGCATCTTGTAGCACTTATTGGTCCACGTCTTCATGCTCCCTCTCCCTCCACTCAATCACCATGTTTCAATATGATAACAAGCCATTTATCAAACATTAAATCCATATAAAAAAATTATTTTTTGGCCCTACATAGCTTTTTTCCTACTTCGCGCAGTGTACACGACTTTCTTTCAGGAAACCTGCGTACAGAGCGCGTGTACACGACTATGGATATACCATACCCATGTACACAGTGTGGCTTCTTTGAGGATGATGGAAAACATCAAATTTTAGCCAAAAATTGAAATTTACTTGGCTCAAATGAAAGAGCATGGAGTGTAGTTTTACCTAACACTTGCGTTTTTGAGAATTGTCCACTGAGTTGTCTACAACGAGAAATTAAAGACAGAGCTAAAACTTGTCTATTTTGGGTAAAAAGTCAAATGGTGAGTTTGTGATTTCTATTTTGAACTATTTATAGAAATATTATTTTAAAAGTGGGTTTTTACTTATAGTTCATATTTTTTATAAAAATCAAACTAATACCACGTCTTTTTCTTCAATGTAACAGGTATAAGGTCGTTCAAATTTGTTATTTTCTCATATAGGATAGGATTTCAATCATTCACATGAATTTTTGCATTCACACCTAATCCATCTTAATCCTAGAATTAACACTTTGACCACAGACTATGGTATTTTAACCATTAGAACCTCGTTTATGCCATTGTTCTTTCGTGGATAGGACTTTCCTCACATGAGTATCCTCGATTAGAAACCATTTATTGTATTTTTAATACTCATGCTACATTTGTCATAGGTTCAGGGGAGTCTCCTTAGCTATTTTTCATGCCAAATTGAGCCCCATTTTGGTCTCTTTTCATAAGCTATCCTTTTATAAGACTCCCCACCCTTATGGAGTTTCTTTAGGCCCAGGTCTAACTTCTCAAAATAGACTTGACTGCACAATAAACTTGTCCATTCAAGCTCGTTAAGAATATGTGAAATGGGCATCCACATTGGTAGTAGGTTATCTCTTGCTCGGACCATGTGGAATAATACGAGAAAGGATCACTCTCTTTTCTGCAGAATTGAGAAGAGTATTCTTAGGTATAGGTTTATCACTTTTTCGGACTTGAGGGACCAAATTTACGAAAAAGGAACACCCGGTTTGAGCTCAGTTTTCTCTTTTTCGTGCTCTGGACCTAAACATGAAAAATATTCCGAGTGTACTTTATGTCTTTGTCATGCTCGTTAAACACCAAGAACAAATAATCGATTTTATTGTTGTAAGTCCCATTCCTCGTACTCAAATGGATCTTTTCGAGTGATCTTGCTTTCCTTCACACTCATAAAACTCAAGCTATATGCTGCTCTCAAAGGAGCATTGGGTAGGTGGTAATTTAACCTTTTTTGGACCTCCTTGACTAAGTACAAAAAAGGTTCACCTTTTCTTCTATGGAAGTTAAGATAGTTCTTCTGTGGTATGTTTTACACATTTTCGGCCTCAGGAGACTAAATTGGACAAAAAAGGACCCCCTGGAGTCTTCTTCAGAGTTTCCAGACTCTCTAAACATGAAAACACCAAGTGAGAATGTACTAGTTCGGGCTCATAAAATCATTGAATCAGTGACAATATCAAGCATTATTCTCTCTTCTCTTCAAGATTGTCAAAAATGAAGAGAGACTTGAGTTGACTTTCCTAGACTTGTTAAAATTTAACAGGAAAGATAAGGAAGAAGTTTTCTTTCGATTCTCAGTCAATGGCAGCATGTCTTCCTTGAACATAGCACTCTCTGTTTTTTTGATACTCATGTCTCAGTGGTCACTTTCAGTTCAACTATCACTTCGAGTTTCTTACTCCTCCTCTTGTCTGTTATACCTGGGGAATTTGATCATGTCTCCTACATGACAGATAAGTCTAGTTGTATTATCTGCAAAGTTAAAAGTTTCCTTGGGTCATCTCTGTGTCATGCTCACTGTTGAAGGATTTATCCCTGCATATGATCTGTATCCGATTTCCATCATTGTTCTATCTGTTATTACTTGTGTATTCCTTCCTTTATCCAGTTCCTAGTCACTCTTGTGATCCGTTGGAGGATCTATTTCCTTCCTCATCACAGTATGGTTTCTTATCAGCACTTCCTGACGATGATGACCTAGAGTTTTTTATGATAGTACCTTAAGATTCACTTTCATTATTGGTAAACTCCTTTGCTTCAGTTGTCAATTATCACCTATTGGTTGACAATCTGTTGAATCCTATCCATGTTCGACTTCAACAACATCTATTCACATGGCATGGATTGTACTGGTTCTTTTGGATTTTTGATGAAGACCTTAGGTTCATATCTATGGCCTAAGTTGTGCAAGATTATGATGTGTTCACTTACATAGTTTCCAAATCTTTGAAGATTCATCATTATTGTATATTGTGGCTTCGATCCACCTTTGTAATATAGGTGGTCTTGAACCCATATCATATGATGTACTCAAATATTGTAAGGGAGCTAGTGTTCTAGTATATTGAACATGGAATCCTCAGATATGACTTTGTATATGAAATTACTATGTATTTGTTTTAGGTACTTCCTTTGCTCCATTGAACCTCTGAGTTCTCCAAGAAAATGATTATAATGTATTTCGGCCATTGTTTACCTTTGACCTCACACATTAGGGGACATCTATTATCAACCCAAATGGCACTTCTCCATCTGAGTGCTAACATTATTTATGTTGGTACACAAAAATACATATTAGGATTGAAGTTTTCCAAAACACTATAGATGGGCATGACTTGGGATGCATTTACCCTTAAACCAGCTTGCTATATAATTTTTTTTAAGTGTTTATTTGCGTACGTGACTATCTCCATTGCAACTTGTGTACTGTACGCGACTATCTGCATTGCAACCTACGTACATTAGCGTACACGGGTTTCCTTTAAGCAACTCATGTGTCATACGCGGGTTGCCAATATCAATAGTCACGTACACCTTAGTTTGATCTTAAAAGATATAAAACATGATTAATTGAGATTAGTTGGGCTCTAATCCTTAACTATCCCAACTGTTTCAACCACCCCAACCTTTAAAATCACTCTATTTCCGAAAGTATAAATAGAGGCCCTGCGGATGGTATTAATTAATCAAGATTGAAGAGTAAAATTATGTTGGTGGTATATCTTCAGAAGTCTTGGAGCAGCAGAACTCAAAGTACTTTGGTTGCAGAGGAGTCCTTGTCTCAAAAGTTGGGTTGTACTCTTATCTCATTCACTGATTGTTAATAAAGAGAATTCTTCTTCCAACATTGTGTTGAGTCCATTTCATGTATTGTGGTTAATTAATGTATTTGATTATATATTTGATATATTGTTTATCTAACCTCTTATATATACATGCATGAGATATTACTTAGAGAATTCGCTCTTTATAGGTGAAAGAGGTGCATCCCTAGAAGCTTTGGAGAGAAGAGGAGTGGGAGAAGATCAAGCCTAGATCAACCGTCGGTAATCAGGTAAGTCAAGACTTTCTTCCTATTCCCTTTCTATTATCTGGTAAAGCTGATTTTCTGCAAGGTTAGTAGTAAGTTGGTAACCCCAGACCCTAGGTTACAAGGGTGCTTAATCCTGAACAACAACAACACTAGGACTAGGGGTCACTGAATACCTTGATGCCTCCCAAGCACGAGATATAAGATGAATGAGCAAGGGATTCATCTTGTCATCAAGGCCAGGCAGCGCCCTAGAGTTTCAAACCTATGAAATGTTGTTCTCAGTTCTCGTCATTTCAGACTTAAAGTTTCGATTCTTGGAGTTTCATACTTGGAGTTGTAGACCTTGGGCATAGACTCCAGCAATAGCACACCTCAACACCAACACGCCTTGGCATACCTTGTGCATAGACTCCAACACAAGCATGCCTTAACGATGACTTCGGGAGGAGCAAGCGACCAGGAGACCGAATGGAGGCCCTCTTCCAAAAAGAGGCTCTTGCACTAATTCACAAATCAATTGCAGCCATGGAGGAAGAAATCTATGGTGAATTCAAGCTTAAAATGGGGCACTATATCACCATATACAACTACTAGAGGCTGAAGTTCATTCTATCCAGATCCATGAGTGAATGAGAAAGATTTGGAGAATTTGTGAACCTCATGGTCAACAACTTCAAAGAAGATGTTGAAAAATGGATAATTCACATAAAAAAACCTCATGTATCTCTCTGAGGCCCCCTTCAGCAGAGCCAATAAGGATGATAAGGATTATAAGCAGCCCCTCTTGTAGGATGAGGTTGAATCCTCCAGGAGGTTCTAACAGCTCTGCTTTGTTCTGTCTTTTCATGCACCCCACAAGTCTCTCCTTCTCTTATGTTAACTTCTTAAGTTTTATTGTGTTGTAAACCTTCAACGGTTGGGAAATAATAGTTATGTTTAGATGCTTGGTATGGACCATTTTGCATAGCTTTCTCAGGTGGTTCCATAGTCATGGATTGACTCCCTGTTTCATCAACGAGCCCAAATATGTAATTCTTTTTTTTAATATGCAATAGAAGGATCGTCTCTCTTGCTGACAAAAAAAAAGATTGATATTATGGAATTTCCTTGATCAATTGATGGTTCCTCCATCTGCAAACATTACTTGAAATTCTCGTGTTGGATATACAAAGCAATTGAGATCTTTGGCTACTTTATAGTGAACTAAATTATGAGTACTACCTGCATCAATCCACACTATTACCTTTTTATTTTTTATATATCCTTCAATCTTGAGAGTTTTAGGAGTGTTAATTCCAGCTAAGGCATGACAAGATATGGTGGGAGTAATCACTTCTAGTTCATCTCCTTGTGGTGGTTCCTATTCTTATTGTTCTTTCACTTCACATTCTATGTAGAAGAGATTCTTTTCTCCACACTTATGTACCTTACTGTACTTGCTATCACAATTAAAGCATAGACCTTTCTCTCTTCTTTCATCTCGTTGTTGAGGTGTCAACCTCTGATGTTGGTTAGAAGGAACATCATTCTCTCCGTATGTGTTGGAAGTGGTATTTCTAATAGTCAACGCCATATTTTTTTTCCAAGCTTCCTTTCCAACATGAAGGCCTTTTCTAGGCATGATGGTTCAAAGAGATGCACCTCACGTTGAATGTTATCCTTCAATTTCCATTAAATAGATCTAACCAATTATCTTTTGAAATATTCTTCACTCTGAGATTTAGCTGCTGAAATTGCTTGATGTTCTCTATAACTGGACCTTTTTGCTTGATATTTACCAACTAGCTAAAGAAGGTGTTGTTATTTATGTCCCCATAATGTGTAATCAATTCTTCTGTGAATATAGACCAAGAGATAATAGAGTCCCTTTTACGGTCACAAATCCATTGGTACCATACTAATTGATCAGGTTCTAAATATAAGGATGCAATTGTTACCTTTTGCAAAGTGGGCACTTGGTGTAAATCAAATAATTGTTCCATCTGAAAAATCCATGCGATTCGATCCTTGCCATCAAAATTTCTCATGTCAATATTGGGGATAAAGTATTTCCTTGGACTTGAATTGAATCCATGATGTTATAGTAAATAATCAACTTTTGAGGAATATAACTTCTTACTCTCCAACTGTTTTTCAATTTTCTCCATACATGATTGGAATAAGTCCTCTTTTTCATTCTTATCCTCTTCTTGAGCATATACATGAGGAATAACGCTATGTTTTATATCCTTCATCAATTCTTTCAAGTCTTGAAGATATTATTTTCTAACCATCCATTTGAGATTCTCTTTACTAGCCATACTTTTGAGATCCTATTTACTGGCCATCCCTTTGAGATCCTCTTTAGTAGCCATCCCTTCAAGAAACTCTTTACTAGCCATCTTATTTTCCAATTTAACTAAGTCGTCCATTTTCACATTTCCTTTAATCATATATTCCAACTTGGACACTCTAAAAGATATGTATTCCATTTCATCGTATTTCAGGGATGAATCCTATGGGGGTTTGAGTAGAGTGTGATTCTTTCTACTTCCTTTTGGTGAGATATTTAACAATAAATATATATCACACCCTAGGGTTTACCACAAATAGATCCTTCCACTCAAATATATTCAAATGCAAAATGGTGTAGCTTTTTCAAACCCCGATTAGAAGATTTTTTTATGTTTGAATTGTAACTAAGGTAAAATTTGAATTTTGATTCCTCTGGGTCTGAAAATTCTACGTGTGATACGCTGATATGTCCTGTTTCCAATGACACAATTCTTACCAAATTTGTATGTGCCAAAAAAAAGTTATTAGAAATCTCCCAAAGCTTCTTATTTTTGGCCTATTCAGAAGATCGAATGTGTATGGTATGCCACATGTCCAATATTTCATTTGTACAACTGACAATTCCACCAAAGATACCATGTTCAGTATTCTTTCATATGCAACTATTCTCACTGAATTTGGATATCGGATGCCTCAGATATGACATTTTCTCTAGAACACATGTTTCAAACCCTAATTAAAAGATTGTTTTAGGGTTGACTTGTAACTGAGATAAAATTTGACATTCAAATCCTCTTAGTATGTGTAACTTCAGATTTTGGTACCCTGATGTGTCATATTTCCATTTTTGTAAGTCTAACCTAAATTGGATGTTAAAAAAAGGTATTGCAAATATCCAAATACTTCTATTTTTTGTCGATCCAAAAGAGTGAACTTGTATCATATTTCATGTGTCCAATATTTTGTTTTCGTAGCTTAAACTTCTACCATAGATACCCTGGTCCTTCTTCTTTCTGATGCAACTGGTCTGACTCAATTTGGATCTCGGATTCCTGATATATGACCTTTCTCCCTATAACATTTGTTTTAGAATAGGTTTTGGACTATTAAAAAACCCTATATTCCTCCACAATTATCTATGAAACTCTAATGGATCAGGATCTCAATTTTGGAGTGGAGATATTTCATCATGTTTTGGAAGTGGGTTTTTAACCTTTATCTCTAAATCCTTGTAGAAAAAACTTTTTATCAAAAATTCCAAGATGATTCATTTTGCATAAGCCAATCCCGATGAAAGAGCTCTGATATGAAATGTTATGCAACCAAGTACCAGAAATAACATAAAAATATAAGAAATAGAAAAGAAGAGAGTAATCCATGCCTTAATAATTAATTAAATATATAAATAGCAATCCTCTTCAAGGAAGGAACCTCCTTACACAATGTATTGTGTACCCAAGACAAGACAATATACAATGCTTGCTCAAATGAAAATATCTCCATCCTATATATATGATACAAAGGTGTACAATAACAACTAATAGACCCAAGCCTACATCAGTAATATGTAATACACCACCCTATAGGGGGTAAAGTGCCAAACTATAGGGGGGAATATGCCCAACATTTAGGGCTTAACACAGGTTTTGTCGAAAAGACAAAGCAGTGAAAAAAATGGACAAAGAAGGAAGTACCAAAGGACATCTTAAGGAGTTGAAAGAGTTGTGAAAATGAGGAGAAAAATTGGATTGATGGTTGAGAGAATGGGGTCAATATAATATGTGAATATATAGAGCGGACTATATGGATGAGAAAGTTATAGAGAGTCATGGGAGTTGAGGGAAGGAACGAAGCAAGTGAGTCATATTTGGTAAGATGGATCCAATACATTACAAGAGAAGTTGTGCCTAAGGGGAATGGATATTATATCACAAATAAGGGCATGTTCATTGAGCTACAAAACGAAGAGGTTCTTAATGATTTTTTTCTATTATTTGAACTGTAAAAAAATAAGAAACAGACTTGATATGGTCTTAGGATAGTGGAATCGTCTTGGAACACCCCCCCCCTCCCCCCGCCCCCCACCTCATATGCATATTGAGAAAACTAAGGAAATTATTAATCTTTCTTCTAGTTTCGATTTAAAAGCACCTCTTAACAATGGTTTGGAGAATATCAAGGGTGGTTAGCCAATTGTAGGTGGAAATATTGGTAGTATTAGAGTTGTAATAGTGATATTTTATTCTAGTTCAAGGAGAGTTATTGGTCTAATTAATCAATTAGGTCCACATGATTTCATTTTAGTGAGTGATCAACCAACTGTATAGCTAAAGCATAAAACAATACAACAATGTGTCTTGCTAATTTCTCAAGAAAAGACGAAAAAGATGCAAAGCACCATTGGTTCCTCTATGAATCAATCTCAAGGGTGAGAAGGGTCAAAAAATTTGGACATAATCTAGTAGAGTTCCAAACCATGTTGTGGGGGAGGGATCAACAATACTATATGAATTTTATAAAAAATGACCTTTAGAGTGAAACTAAGATCATGGATGAGTTTAAAGTGGATTTTGTGGCCAAGTTTTAGAGGTCGAAATTGAAGCAGCATAGTTGCACTGAGTTGAATGAGATCAAATAGATCATTGGAAAAAGTGCTTAGGAATATGATTAGTGCTTCTGTCATTCGATCACCGTGATATTTTATCCAATCCATGAAACCAAACACAAAGAATAGTTCATTTAGGGTCTTTTACCCTCAACTAAAATAAAAATTGACCTTCCATTTACAACTTCTCATTTTAATTATTCATTACCATTTTTTTTATAAAAAAAACGGTTGAGTATCTTTTATAAAATAAGTTTGAATCAAAGATTACATAAATCTAGGCACATACTGTTCCCAAAGGAGAACCACATCCGTGACCCCTTTCTCATCCTTTACGAGCCTATACTTTTCATGATATTTCCCTAATCTATGGATATTGTATCTTCTGACAAACTGCCCAAGTAAGAAAGCGCAAAGACAAAACATATGCAAAAAGAACTTGTAGTATCAAATAAGGTATTTGGTTTCTCTTGTAGTCCTTTTGATCGCAAACTAAAATTCCATAGACTATATCAACACCCTTATTAGCCATGATGTCCGCTTGCTGGTTGTTTGATCTTAGCAGATGGAGGAAGTTGATGGATTTGTAATCATTGACCATGCATTTTAGGATGTGGTGTGTATTTCTTTTCGAGTTCTTCTAATTCTTCATCAAGTTCCTTTCTTCTCTGACGACCATCATCGAGTCACCAAATACCACCAACTCTTCAATGTCGACATTCCTTGCAAGCTCTTGACCTTTGATTAGAGCTAGCCATTTAGCATAGTTAGTTGTCTTCTTTTTTATTCCCCAAGGGTACTCCTTTATATTTTTTACTTTAGATTCGAAGATGACTCCACCCGCACCTACTAGCTTGATATATCCTTTAGAGGCTGTGTCAAAGAATAAATATTTTTAGCCAATATTCTTCCACCACACATTGAAGGCTTTAAAGTTCATTCTAACTTGCCAATTCTGAGGTTTGGATTTTTTTCTTGGCTGAGTCCAAGGAATAGAGGGTGCCCCCCCTAGAAAGTTGAAATACCAAACTTTTTCCTTGGTTTTCAAAGGTTCCTTGTTGATATTGGTCATTTTCCTTATGGATAAAGCCTCTACCCAAAGTTCCTTTGCGTAGGCTACAACTTTTCCCGAACTGTTTTTTTTTCCTTGAAATCTCCATGTTTCTTGTTGTCCATAACTTCCAACAAATATATCTTGGGAGAGCTTCCCATGCTCTAGCAAAGTCTAGTTTTTTAGATAGGGATCCATGGTAGTAGTATTTCCAGCAAGCAAAGAAATCGTTCCAATTTGTTGGAAATGTTAAAGTCTTTGAAAGCTCGCTGCCAAACCTCCTGGGGGAGCTTGCACTCAATGAAAAGATGCTGCAAGGAATATTCTAAATTTTTACACAGGATACATCTCATGGGGCCTATGATGCCTCTTTTACTTATATTCTTAGCAGTTAGCATTTTTCGATGGGACAAATTCTGTTAAAAGAAATTTATTTTTCAGTAGCCCGTCCTTGCTCCAAATTTTGACCCATTTCTTGTCATACTTGTTGTTGTTTGAGAGCTAGGCTGCTACACGATATCATTTTTTTACCTCATAAACATTGAATCTTCCCCATCCTTGTTCACTTGGTAGATTATGATGGACTGGAACTGACCCATGTAGAAGGGAGAGTAATGTGTTGTGATCTACATGTAGACTGCTCCAGATCTCCATTTCATACCACCCATCCCATCTTCCACTACTAATATAGCTTAAAAGTTCGTGTAAGGTCCTAATATTTGCTTGATCCATCCAATGTTTCTGTTAGAATAATCCGTCAGGATTATTGTAAATAAATAATAGGAATATGAATAGCTAGGAAGGCGAAGAGGCTGGTAATCAACCGCCTCATGAAATGTATAAATATAGGCATTTGCATTTGAATAATTAATTGGAATCGGGAGTTATTACCATCATGTGGTATCAGAGCAGGTTCCTGCCATAACTCCTGCTGTTAACATTTCAGTCCTGGCAGCCTGTATGCTCGCCAGTCTGCCCTCTGCTCTTCCCTCCTGCCAGTGCATGCAGTGCATGCGTTACAATCCCTTCACGACTGAGTTTTGTGTACTGCGATTGTGTAGAGGATCCCTAATCCCTACGAGCATTTTGGTGATTACCCTGCGTGTAGTTACCTGAGGCGCTCATATCACTGCGAGCTTGTGTTTGCTGTGAAGATATTCTCCATACTGCGTAGAGAAACATTCACTATGCTGTGTATTGAAGATATTCTCCACTTCCAGGAGGTCGTGACCTTTTATCTTCACCCATAACCTATTTGTCAAAGAATCCATGCATTCGTTGTTCAAACTTGGTACAATTCACATGCTGCCAGTTGCATCTCATGTGGAAAGATTACTGCGACTAGTCAAGTCTCAGAATTTGTTGGAGAGGAGGTAGTATTTTTGCTGTTGAGGTCTTCCAATGTGCTGTGTGTCGACTTGACTTCCCATAGGCTCTGCTGTGCTTGATAGTTCTGCTTCTTCCTATGTGCTCTGCTATAAAATTTAGAGTTTATGGTGTGAAGCCTGCCGAGTCCCGCTGCCGCGTTTAGTTTACTTTACTGGGTAGACAAGGAAAATGATAGGAGACGTGAATTCTCCAGTCGGTTGTGTAAGGCGCGGACGAGTATTAATATTTGGGAGTCGGGACTAGCCATCTTATTCCTGTACTGCAACTTGTGTAATTGATACCTCTCAAGAATGAAGATCGCTGTTTTCTTCTTTTTCTGCGTGTGTTTGCTGTGGCGCTAGAAGGAGGCTGCGATTTGAGATTGTGATCATGTGACTGCGTTGGAGAAATCTCTTGCCAGTGTGCCATCATTAGTGAAGGCGTGGAGATCAATACTGTGCGTGAATGCTAGCTGCGTAGAGCTGCATAGAGACCTGCCTGGAAACCTGTGTGAAAATTTTGAAGCGCCGTTGCCGGGGAACCCTAATTTTCTTGCAAAGTCTGGATGGTGTTGTGCTGTTTATCGTTCTGTTGAGCGCCCTGGCTGGGCAGTTCAGTATAAATTAAAGTATTGAACTTCATATATATTGTGTAATCCATGCTTATGCATAGTATTTCTGATAGATAAGTCGTGATTAGGCATAAATATCAGCTAAATTCTTGACTTGACTGTGTCCATATGAGACATTCTACTCTTACTGATCTTCATAAAGCTGCTTTCCTGAGAAAAGCTCTGAATAGAAATTAAATGATATGGGAACCAATTGCATTGATTATTTTTCACAGGGCGATAGGCTATTGTGAAGTTTTGAAAATGGTCTTTATTCATGAGAAGATTTGAAAATGGTAAAGTGCAAGTGTCCGCTCATTAACGGCCAATTAAGTATTGTTTGAATATAGAGTCACATCAGATTTATGAAAAGATTTATGAAACTGGCATACAAAAACCCTAGTCTATATGAGTCTGCCTATTAAAGAGGCCCGTGGCTGTTGTATGAACCTGAGCATGAGCTCCTGGTTGCTGCTGATATCTGCTACTGCGTGACTGCATGTATGTTGCGTTGAAGATTGAGTGGTGTCTTCTTAGAGGTTGAAGTTAAAGGCAGCGTCCCTTTA
>LPNX010079078.1:1154-130217 GCA_001517045.1 Pseudotsuga menziesii | reverse complement strand
TAGGAAGGCGAAGAGGCTGGTAATCAACCGCCTCATGAAATGTATAAATATAGGCATTTGCATTTGAATAATTAATTGGAATCGGGAGTTATTACCATCAGTTTCAGCTATGTGAATTCTTGTTTGAAGGTTGCAAGGGAGGTGAGTCCAATATTGTCAACCCAAACCTTTATCTGCTTTCCACTACCTAGGATCACGTAGAGTTGGTCCTATAGGATATGTGCACCCTTCTTGCACAGCTCCCAGATTGGCATGCCTATTTTTCCTTGGTCAATGGTATCTACACATCTTCTTCTATCTCGACTCATACTTTCATTTGGAGAATCTCCTTCCACCACGCTCTCTTTCCTGAAACGAATCTCGAAAGTATTTTGGATCCCAAAGCCATGTTCATTTTTTTGGGGTCTCTTATGCACCACCGCAGTCTTTTGGCATGCAAACTTGTTGAGGCCTCAATTAATTTGGCTACTGGAATATGTTCCAAGGCTCACAACAGAGGATGGAAACCCATCCAAAGGCTTCAGTAAATCCTACACAAGTATTACCCTATACTCAAGTTGTTTGGTGTGGTTAACACCCACGGATATTCGACCTCCACTGGCACTCTTTGAGTCGATGAGTTTTGAACCTGGAAGGATATGTCTTCCTATAGAAGGAAAATTTGTCTTAAGTATAAAACAATCTACCTAGAAAAGGGAATCTAATTTAAGCTAGAGCTACCTTAAGAAGGATGTCGTTTGATGTACAAGTTAACTTGATATGAAAATAGGTAGTATGTTCATCAATTTAATAGAATGTGAAAGAGATTTAATTACTTATCAACTCAAATTACTATCAATCAATCAAAATTGGATGATAGTAAGTTAAATATTTAGAAACATTCAATATTAACTTGTGATTGCTATTAATTGAAAAATTAACATAGATTATAATTGTTTGTTAATCATTTGTAGAAATACATAAAAGTTTTAATTGAATAAAATATTTTAAAACCTTAATCATACATAGATCATGAGCAACGATAAATCAAAATTGTAGGTAAATGTACTTATGAATTGTAGAATATTAACATTGTTTAATAAGCAAATTGAAGTAAGAAAAATCAATATTATCAAGGAAAATTGACCAATAGACAAAGAAGATCTAAGAGAATAACTTCATTGTATTACTAGAAATTTGTAACAAATTAAAGAACCTGCATTAATCAGAATTTATCAAGTCTCCTTTGTTGATTTTCTCCTACAAAATTCCCCCTTTACATGAGAAACTTCCCTTTAAATAATAGTTACAAAAGAATAAATCCCCAAGAAACTATGATTGGAATATCCATAAGAAACTAATAACCAAGAAATTATCGCCACCTAGCACAAATCACCAACAATTCATCTATATTTGGATAATTTGTTGTTTCAAACCCGAGTGGGGCATTGCATTTAAAATTTTCAATCTCGTTCTTAGACAACTTGTGCCAAATACAAATAAAAATGTGGATCTTTCCTTCAACAACAAAAGGTTGTCTTACTAACTAATCCACATCTTCAATGTTGATATGGTCAAGACCCTGAATTTTCTCTTTGGCTTTGTCGCACTGATGTTCAACCTATTCAATCATTAGCTTTGGTGGACAAGCATTTTCAATGAGGTCCATGTTAGGAAAGTGCAATATTTCCATAATATTATCAACATCATACCACCTTCTCCCAGAGATAGCCTGCGCCTTCTGAATGGTATCTTCAATCATCTCATTCAAATTAAGACAAGCACTCAAAACATTTATGTTATTCTTCAATTGAAAACTACTAAGGATAGTGATATTCTCTGCTCTATCTTTCATATACCTTTGCCAATCCAGAATATCATCATAAGCCTTAGACTCTTGTTCTCTTTTTCATGTTTTCTCCTCAAGAGTGACAAACATCTTTCCAAAAACAACATGAGTCTCAAAAATATCATCCAAACTCCTAAACATTTCAGTTATCAACTCATGATGCTCTTGATTTACCTGGATGGCCAAATCCTTAAACTCTTGTTGAGAAAACCTAGAAAAAGCAAAGGAAGCTGCACTTGCAGTTGCATCTTCTTATTATTTTTCAAGTGTAGCTATCCTTCATGTAATAGTGGAATTTGTAGTCTGCTCCTTCTGCAATTCATCTTGGAGAGATGTATTCTTCAGCTACAATTCATTCAACCCGTATTCAGATACCATTTTAAGATCAGCAACATAAGCATCATGCTCCCTTCTGGTCCTGTCCAGCTCTTCTTAAAGCTTGCTTATTTATTCATTTCTTCTCTCAAACTCTCTGTTCAATATGTTAACTACATCAAGATTAGCACCTATGAATGAACCCAAAGTTGTAGCTGTATCAACAACATCTACCTAAGGATCACCAAACTGCTCTTCATCAAACTCATCCACTGAATCAGTAAATGATGTAGTCCCATCCATTGTTGAGACCAATGAAGATGTCTGAGTTATGGTAGAAGTGGGTATAGGCATAGTAATATGAGAAGTAGGTAATGGAAAAGAGATGTTTTGATCAAGTTTTGTTTCAGAGGTTGAAGAGAGCATTGGGATGGAAGTTTCAGGAGATGGAATGTGAACGTTAGTAGCTAGAAGTGATCATGAAGGAACCAAAATTTTCTCGGGGATTGATGATGATGAAAGGGTAAATGAGGGTAATTGTAGAGGAATTTTCAGGGACTGGATCTCTGTAAGAGTAGATTGAAACATGGGAGGTTGGACTAAGATAGGTATGATAGGGGCAGATGTAAAGGTCAAAGTATGATAGAGTTGAGATAGTGAGGGTGATGTGATTGCTCCAGTAGGAAAAGTAAAGAGAGTTTGGATGGATGAGAGGAGAAATGTTGAAGTTGAAGAGTTAGACTCAGAAATGGATTATGAAATATTCAGAACAGGGATAGAACCTTTCATACTATTACCATTGAACAAATCTATAAATGATTGCAAATATTCCTCTACTTTTTCGAGCACATGCACAGGGGTAATCACCTCTTATTCAGTATTACAGTCACTCAATTCTGTAGTAGGGGTTTTAGTAGCAGTTATCTGAATTTTCTGTTTCTTAAATGGATTAACCTCAACTGTTGATTTTTCATCACATACTTGGGTAACTACAGTAGTTACTTGAATGTCAACAACAGGCTTAGCAGCTGCATCTACTTGAGTGTCCAAAACTGAAGTCATCTCGGCTAATTTCTGCTTCGATTGTTGAGAAGTCTGCAATATAGATTTTAATTGCTGAGCAACAATTACCTGTGGAATATCCTCCACGGGGATTTTACCTTTACCTCCATCTGGATAAGTTATCTCTAATGGACCTTTTGCTTCGTGAGCTTCTTTACCTTCTCTATCTTTTCTTACCTTCTCCAGTATGCTTAGCTCCATTGTCCTTTGAACCAAAACCCTAGTTTAATCTCTTGGTTATATTGTAAGATGAGGTTTTGTTCATCCTTGCTCTTAGATCTAGCCAAGATTTCAAAAAAAAATTTCACTCCCTGATAAATTGAATCATCAGGGACTTCCTCATGAACATAATCAATCTTGATATGGTTTTGCTTGAAACGGGCACGAAGAAACCCTTTATGGTCATGTTTCCTTTTGCTAGTAAAACCAAGTTTCAATGAAGCTACATGATCACCCAACGTTGCATCCCAAGTTGAAGTTGGAACAACCAATGGCCCGAGGTCCAAAGGGAATTTAGGCCATCCTTTCTTTTTAGGACCAACTAGTTTCTTGTAGACACCATCAGTTACAGTCTGGAAAGAAGCCTCTTCAATGACCAACCTGTTAGGAACTATATTAGGTAGCATATGGATAGTATTTCTACCCAAAATTCGGATGTATGAAAATGACTCGCCAACATACGAGTCACCCATTGTGGAAATGAAAGTTCCATCCTCAGCTGAAAACGCAGGAGCTTCCTATTTGAAGATTGAAAAATAAAAGGTGTCAAAGAAATGTTCACAAATTTCATAAAATATAGCTGCATAATTAGCCTCCCATAGTGTTGAATAATAAATAGGTACTGGAGGGTCTAGTAAAGTCTAGTTCCATCCCAAATTGGGATATTGAAACTGAGTGCAGAGTACATCAATTATAAAGGTCGAAAGGAATAAATTCGGCTTCTTCCAAGTAGTATCTTTCTGGTAATCTTGGATAGTCGTTTTGAGCTCTAGCGACATGATTGATGCCCAGGGGAAAGAATCACCAGTTGTCAGAACATGATGGGTGACCAGAGAACATTCATCCTTAAAGACAGAACAATTGGGATACCATAAAGTCTGCATAACATGGCTGCCAAGAAGGAATAACGTCCCCTAAACTAGGAGACCGGGTATAGGTCATTAGCTTTCTATGAAAACTTGCTAGGTTCATTCATCCAGGATTTCAACATTTCGTTAAAATTGTACCTGGTGTTGGAAGTTTGGGAAAACTTAGCATTAAGGGGCTGCACAGACGATTTAAGAGCATAAGCTTTGGTAAAAACCTCAGGGCGGAAGGTAGCTAATTGTGAACCTACGTTATCATTAAAATAATGGTCTTTAGGTTTTGTGTGGTCAACAATCCATTTGAGTGCATTAGTTTAGGGGAGTATAGCAGGCTTGGAAGCAATGGCTTGTAGCACAGAATCCCTAATTTATTAATAAGCCGACTGGTCATTTTGAATATCAGAGGAGTCATCCTTGTCAAAGATTGAGTAGACTTTGGACCATTCAATTTGATAAATCTTAGTAATCCTACCACTGGTGTCTGAGAAGACGCTGAAGTTTGGGTCCTTGCTCAGCATGTCTTTATGTGTGTTCTTGCAGTGAGTAATTCGTGACATTCTGGGAGATTGAATAACTCTGCTTAAATGCATAAACTATAACTCAAGAAAAATTGAAAAAGAAGAGTAACAGCAAATGACAAACCATAAAACTGACAAAAAATGCCAACCTAAATCGACTGAAGCTATGAAAATGGTCTCTGGTAAAAGCTCGAAGTAAAACTCAGACAACAATGTAATTTTTGACAACGAAAACGGTAAAGAAAATGCAAAGAACATGTATATTTATAGATTATCCATGGTTCGAATTCAGACCGTAGGATTAAAAGAAATAGATGGTGGAGATTAAATCTTGTGGGATGCGGGATCAATTCGTGAGATTTAAATTTTATTAACCTTCCCACAATCCCCATGAAATTCAGGTTTCAGGTTGTGGGTTTCAGAAAATCACCATGCCACACTTAATTCAAACTTCTTCCTGAAATCCGCAATCCAAAAATTTTGGGTTTTGGGATGACAAAATGAAATTATATAAAAAAAATGTTTCCACACTCTGCATCTCGATTTTCGATTTTTGGGTATGAAAATTTGGAAACATGAAAACCAAGCTCCTGCAACCCGAAATTTCAGGTTTTGGGTTGTGGGTTTCAGGAAAGACTTATTTTTTGGAAAATTCAGTTCTTTCTGAAATTCACAAAAACACACCAAAAGTGCATAAATTTAAAAAAAATGTTAACTAAATCAAATCATGATAAATACATAGAAACCTCGATGAATTTCAATGGGGAACCCCTAAAAATGACCGAGGAACTTAAAACATTACCTTTGCATATAAAATTGGGGATCCCATGTTTTGGATACAAACATGGGATCTATTATGTCTACAACAAATGGCGACTAGCTAGGATGAACCAGTTATCTCTGTATATAAGAATTTCTTCACCAAGACAAACATGTCAGTAAACAAATAATTCATCTTGAATTTTTAAGAAATGTTTACTTAAGGATGTAACCAACAAGTAGAATTACAAAAATGATTTATATTTTCCCATTCATGATCAATTGAAGATTATGCAAATCTCATTAGGAAGTATGACGACTAATAAGGATCCTTTACCTTCAGGAAATCATAGGAATATAGTTTAAGTTGAACCTGGGAGCAAACCTAGGACTATCCCAACATCCAATCATAGGTCACCTTCATTTATTTATTATATTCTTCTCTTCTTGTTTTTTTAAATAAATACATGTAAGACCTTATGGACATAAGACCACTGCCCCAATTCAATAATCAGTGCCATTCAAAAACCTGATTTGGAAACTGAAAAAGACAGCTCAGTAAGGAGACCTCTTGTCTTCCAGATGTATTGCTAAAAGAAACTATCATGGCCTAGTAACCATCTAATGATAATTTTAGTCCAACATAAAACCTATGATCATGGCAGGGTTGGCTTGTGATAAGACCCCCCTGTCCTTATGTACAACAATTTCCTTACAGGAACAAACCAAAATTTATTTGAGTGTGAATTAAAAGACACTACCATGGTTTGGTATCCACATAATGGTAGCGCTACACACTAATGCTTTGCAGATCATGAATGAACCGACCTATGATAGGATCTTCCATATTTCAATAGAAACTAAAATCCACCTCCCTAGTTTAATGGTGAATATGGCATTCCACCAAGCATCTATGAACCTAATGGGCTAGTTTGTGATAAGACCCCCCATCTTGCAATCCACAAGTGCTAACAAAAATAATTTACAATGTGACTATGATAGGATCCAGAGTATACAAGGATGACCAGGTTATAAAGGTATGCTGCATTGCACTAATGAAGACATGAGTTTAGAAAAACCAGTTACCTCCACACCCCCCATTACAGAAATAAAGCATGTGTAAATATATTGACTAGGATGAGAATGTATAGATCCAAAATTCTATAATTATTGGTTGCCAATTGTATATAAAACAAATCCTGACATAGGCTAAAAAAAATTGAAACCGACAATGTATTCAGAATGCATTCTTGAGATGAACTGATCAACCGCCATTACCAAATGTGTAGGTATTATTAAAACTCTTACCAATATCAGAAAGAAATCAATCCAAACAAAAGAAACATAAAAATGCACAAACCAAACCTATATACACAAGGTATCAAAATGTTCAGACAAAATACATTTTGAGCAAGGACACATTCACTAGGTAGGTATCAGTGACTCCTTCCAGTGTCTGCAACCGAACAATGTTGGGACCAATCTTTTCCTTAACAATGAAAGGTCCTAGACAAAGGCATTGAAACTTGGTATATTCTTTATTGTCTTTATGTTGTTTATCCCATCTTAATACTAAATCCCCGATTGAAAAGTCTTTTTCCAAAGAAGATTTATCACCAAACCATAGTTTAACTAACTCTTGATGTTAATACAGTTTGTTTTGGACTTTTCTCCATTTTCTTCTAGCTTAAGCAAAGTATCAATTCTTTGCTGAAGCGAGGATGAATCATCTTCTTGAATGGATTTGGATAGTTGTAATGAGGGGATAGCAAGGTTGGATGGCAGGATGGCTTCCTTGCCATAAACTAAACAATAAGGAGAATTCCCAATGGCTACCTTTGGGGTGATTCAGTCTGCCCAAAGAGCATTCTAAAGTTGGGTATGCCAATCTTTATGATGAGAGGCCATTGTTTTATTCAAAATGTTTATCAGGTTCTTGTTGGAAGATTTAGCAAGCCCATTACCCTGACGATAATAATTGGAAGAAAACTTAAGCTTGGTCCCTTTTCAAGGGCATAGGACACAAGATCAATGGATGTGAAATAGGATGCATTGTCAAAAATGAGATATTCAGGGGCACCAAACCTAGTGACTATTTTACTTTCAAGAAATGAAATCACTTGGTTTGTATTGCACTATCTAAGAGGAATTGCTTCAACCCACTTGGTAAAATAATCAGTGGCTGTCAAGATGTACTTGTGTTGGAAGGAAGAAACAGGGTTGATGGGTCCAACAAAATCCAATCCTCATTGCTGAAATGGGAACTGGACTGCTACTAGCTATAAGGGGAAGGCATATTTTTTTACTTTTCCAGCACACTTCTGATAAGGCTCACATTTTCTAATGTAAGCATGGGCATCTTTGAACAAAGTAGGCTAGTAATATCCTGCACTTATGATATTGTGAGTTGTCGTCTCTCCTGATAAACGCCAACTTGCAGGTCCTGTATGAAATTGGAAAAGAATATCATTAGTTTGATCCTTCTCTAAACATCTGAGGAAAACTCCATCGTAGTTTTTTCTAAACAGAATATTGTCAATAAATTGATATGGGGCTGATTTTAACCTTAAATCTCTACATTTTTTAGAGTCAATATTTTCAGGGGAAAACCCATGATTTAGAAAAAACTTAATATGATCGTACCATTCAGACATCATAGTTTCAATTGCATTAATAGAACCTGTGGGTACAAATTCCTCCTGCTCCCATTTAATTTGCTGATCTTTAGGGTCGTTCGATTGAGTGGTGAGCAGACATAGACCTTTACCTTTGAAAATATTTGTTGGCTTGATCTCCAAGTCATATTCTTGCAACGTCATCATCCAGTGAGCCCTCTTCTCGCTTAATTCCTTCTGAATGAGGACATTTCTAATGGCCGCATAAGGGACAATAACCTTAGTCCTCGACTTTAATAGGTACGGTCTATAATGTTTTACTGATTTGTAAACCATGTAAGCATGTTTATCGATATGATGATAGTTAATTTCGGCTCCCTTAAACATTGAACTCATAAAAGAAATGGCAATTTCAGCATCATCGTGATTTTTCTGTGCTAGGACAGCTGCGTAGGAAAAGTCGGTAGCAAAGGTGTATAGTATAAAATCTATGTTGAAATCAGGAGACATCAGAGCAGGCACTTCTGCGATGGCTCTTCTAATTTCAACAAATGCATTTATTTGTTCATTGGACCATTTAAATTGTACATCTTTCTTAAATAACTGTTGCACTGGTTTAACGGTCTGAGCAAAATTTGGTACAAACCAGCGAACAAAATTGATCTTACCCAAGAATGACTGCATGGCTTTCTGTGAACCTGGGAGATTGATATTTGAAATGGCTTCAGTGCGCTCGGTATCGATAATCATGCCTTCCTTAGAAACCATGAAACCTAAGAGCTTAGCTTCTGTGACCGCAAAGATATGCTTGTTGGGGTTGAGTGAAATCCTGTACCTTCTGCAGCATTCAAATACCTGTTTCAAAGCAAACAAATGTTCATGTCGTTTTTTAGAATAGATTCTTACATCATCTAAGTATACCATAGCAAAATTGTGTATTAAACCCTTGAAATCTATATCCATATCTCTCTAGAATGTGGCTCCTGCATTTATCATCCCGAAAGGAATTCTTCTATAAGAAAAGTTTCCCCAAGGGATCCTAAAAGTTGTTTTTAATTGATCATTGGGGGAAACTAGGACTTGGTTGTATCCTGAAAAGCCGTTAAGGAGTGAAAACATCTCAGACCCAGCCACCTTTTGCAAAATCTACTCCATGGGAGAAACGGGGTAATAGTATCTTTTTCGGAGTCTTTGTTTAAGTTTCTAAAATTGACATAGAGCCTGATTTCCCCATTCTTCTTTCAAACGGGTACCAAGTTGGAAATCCACTACGTATGCCTAACAGGGAATATGATTCATGCTATCAGTAGCTTATCAAGTTATTTCTTTACAGAGGGTTCGAATCTGGGATGCATCTTCCTTCACTTCTGTTGGTAAGGTCTTACCTTTGGTTTCATTGGGATATTATGGTGCATGATGCTAGTGTCAAAGGTTTTCAGTTCATCGTACATCCATGCAAAGATGTCTTTGAATTCTTTTCACAACTTGGTAAAGGATCTCCTTTCTTCACCAGAGCAATCAACTCCAAGGTTGATGAAGCAAGGATTCTGTTCGGTGCCTACGTTGACAGGTTCATAATTGAGAGATGAACTATGGGTCTTATAGTTGGTTGTTCATTTGAACTTTTCTTGTAGGTCTTAAAATATTTAAAAGTTGATAACCGATTTTGAGCTAATATTGGAAAGATCAGATAAGGATTTATCATGTTCAGCCTCATCAATAGCCATACCTTTAAAGGTGTCATGGGCTGAAAGAAAGTCCAATATTTGTTAGCCATAGTCAAATACTTTCCAATTTGTGACATTGTTCGGGATGGAAGGCCTATACATCAAATCAATCGAAAACATTTATGGAGACAAACCTTCATGTGGGATCAACCTAGATGCAGTATTGGCCAGAAGATCAACGTAAAAATTATGTGATCTAGGCATTGAATTTGATGTTGAATGTTGAAAAAGAGTTAGTAAGATCCTTGATCAACTTCGGATAGTTAATTAAACGAGGAGACATGCAATGTTTTTGGTTTCTCACCTATTTCACTATGATTTCGGAATATCCAACGCATTGAATTACCTTTGCACCCATGTCAATGGATTTCCCAAGTCCTTGGACCAGTGCCTCGTACCCAACTACATTATTGGTGCACTCAAACTCCAATCTGCCTGCAATCATAGTTTTGGTCCCTTTTGGATCAATGAGGACACAATCTGCACTAGCTCCATTTTTATACCTTGAGCCATCAAAAACAAAGTCCATGCAATAGGATCAATCCTAAAATTAGTATTTACATTATATACATTATGTACAATGGTTCCAGAGAATGGTACTGAAGTAAAATGGGAAATTGGTGACTCATTCTGTACATTCTCCATTGGTGAAGCATCAACAGGAAAATCTCCAAAGAATGAGTCGAATGTGAAGTGTTCAATATGAGTGCTAAAGTAGGAGACAGATTCATTGGAACCATCAAGATCAATAATTGTTGCTTCATAAAGTTTCTCTACTGACCTTAAGTTTGTTGGGTTGTCCATTGAGAGGTAGCCATAGGTGGGACCAGTCAATGGCGAAGTAACCTTTCAGATTTTCGGACCAATCTCTACTTAGCCACATCCCATAAGTTTCTGGGATGTCAGAAACCAAAATGTCTATCGTCTGGTGGATTCTTGGATTAGTAGACAATCTCAATAGAACATTTCTCAGTCTTCCCACTACTTTAACTTTAAATATGTCAAGCTGGACAATTTGAATAAGGCAAGGTTCCCAAGTAGCATTTAATTTCTTATAGATAGAGAGAGGCATCACATTTGATGAGGCTCTTGAATATATCATGCAATTGTGCACATTCCTGTTGAAAATCTCAATTGTAAGAAAGAAAGGAGGAATTCCCTTGCTTCCACGTTTCTGATTATTTGGTTTAGCATAAGAGTTAAGGTTATTGTTTTGAGTTTTCCTTGGTTGTTTGATTATCATAATTTTAGGAAGAGAATATCTTACAGAAGGGATTTTAAGAAGATCAATATATTAGCATTGACTCTTTTTAAATCTTTAGCCAAATTGTATTCAAGTTCAAGAATGACAATATCCTTTTGCGGGGGAGCTTTACCTTTATTGGGAACTGATTTTGAAGGTGGTTGTTCCTGAAAGGGTGGCCCTTTAGATCTGGTGTTATGAGTATGTTGTAAATTGAATACTGTTTCAGGTTCTTCTTCTTCTTCTTCAGAAAAGAAACTTACAGCACTGACCTTATGGTCTTCTTCTTCTTCTTCTTCTTCTTGTGGTGGTTGTGACTCTAGGTTTGTTCGATCATCAGAGGATTTAGAGGCATCATGTGTTCCTGATGCCAGTGATTTCAAAACAGAGAAAATTTCTTCTAAGGTGAATCCTTCACTGAGAATGGGAGGTGGTGGATTTTGAGTACGTTGATTAGGTCACCTGAAAGGTAGCCTTGCAAAATCTCCTTTTATTAGTATTTTTCTTCAAATGACCCATATCATTTGACATTTTTTGGAGAAGCCTCTTCATATTAGTCATATTGAAAGGATCTAATTTTGTAGCAGTGGTTTTGGGAACATTTTTAATTCTCATGTGGGAGGTGGATGCCTGCTCAGCTGATGTGTCGGGATTTTATTTCAGGCAAAACATATCCTTCTCCACTTGGATGGCTTCACAGAAAGCCTCATGTAGGGTTTCTTTGCGAGCCCTTTTAACCCACATAGCTATTTGAGTCAGAAGACCCTTAATGTAATATGCCACCAACAATTCTTCCATAGGGAGAACTGTGGAAGGAATTCTATTTTTTAGATATGAAAACCTCTGGTTGTAGTCTTTTACTCTTTCTTTCCCTTTGGTCTTCATCGAGGAAATTTCTATAACTAAATATTCTGGGGTCTTTTCATCCCCAAATGTTTGAGTAAACAGTTTTGTGAATACATCCCATGATGGGATAGATCCATATTCCAAATTGAAATACCACGTGGAAGATTTACCCTCAAAATTATAAGGGAATAACCTACATACTACATGTTTGCATATCACATTTCTGAGTCTAATTGCCTGCAGAAAGGTTTTAATGTGGTCTTCCACCAGGATCTTATCATCAGGAGTATACTTCAGAAGCCATTTTTGGGGATTCTTAGGCAATCTATGTTGATCACCCAATATAGACACGACATCTCCATCTAACCAAGGCCTATTGGGTCGTTCGTCAGCCATTGGGATGTCTTATTCTGATGATATGGAAGATTCTGAATCCGATGAATCGTCTAAGGAGGATGAAGAAGAAGGTGGTGAAGGTGGAGGCCCACCTGTTACTATGTTGCATTAAGACGTGCATTGTTCTAGAAATAAAGAGTCAAGATTTAATCTATGGATCGATGTAGAACTACAAGAATTGTTACCTTCTTCTGTGTTTCGATTGTCTGGATTATGATTATCTTGACTATTGGCCTAGGGATTGTAGGTTTGAAGAATCCCCTCAGCAAAGCTCTGTCAAACCCTAGAAATTTTATCGAAATTACCATTTAGTAATTGTTCAATTGTGATGGGCCCCAAAGAAGGTGATACAAGGACGTACCTACCCCCTGAATTTCTATGTTCAGTAATGGGAGTAGCAGGGATGGCGTCAGAACCTTGGACTGGTTGTTCAATGGATAAAGACGCTTGTGTGTGACTATTGGTAACAATTGGATCTTTTTCTAGAGGGAGATTTTCTGTATTCTATTTAGGAATGATTTAGTTCAGGCCCTCCTTCTAGCACCATTTGTTGAGGCCTCGGTTAAGTTGGCTGCTAGAATGTGTTCAAAGGCTCACAACAGAGGATGGAAACCTAGCCAAAGGCTTCAAGCAATCCTACGCAAGTATTACCCTATCCTTGAGCTGTTTGGTGTGGTTAATACCCATGGATATTCGGCCTTTGCTGGCACTCTTTGAGTCAATGAGTTTTGACCCTGAAAGGATATGTCTTCCTATAGAAGGAAAAATTGTCTTAAGTCTAAAACAATCTACCTAGAAAATGAAATATAATCTAAGATAGAGCTACCTTAAGAAGGATGTTGTTTGATGTACAAGTTAACTTGATATGAAAACAGATAAGTATGTTCATCAATTTAACATAAATGTGAAAGAGATTTAATTACTTATCAACTCAAATTACTATCAATCAATCAAAATTGGCTAATGGTAAGTTAAAGATTTAGAAACATTCAATATTAACCTGTGATTAACATGTTAATTAAAAAAATAACATAGATTATAACTGTCTGTGAATCATTTGCATAAATAGATAAAAGTTTTAATTGAATAAACTCTTTTAAAACCTTAATCATGCATAGATCATGAGCAAAGATAAATCAAAACTATAGATAAATGTACTTATGAATTGCAGAAAAATAACAGTGTCTGATAAGCAGTTTGAAGTAAGAAAAATCAATATTATCAAGGAAACTTGACCAATAGACAAAGAGGATCTAAGAGAATAACTTCATTGTATTACTGAAAGTTTATAACAAATTACAAGACCTGCATTTATAATAATTTATGTAGTCTCCTTTGTTGATTTTCTCCTCCACAATTCCCCCTTTACATGAGAAACTTCCCCTTTAAATAATAGTTACAAAATAATAAAACCCCAAGAAACTGGGATTGGAATATCCATAAGAAACTAATAACCAATAAATTATCGCCACCTAGCCCAAATCTCCAACAATTCATTTATGTTTGGATAATTTGTTGTTTCAAACCCGAGATGGGAATCCCATTTAAAATTTTCAATCTCATTCTTAGACAACTTGTCCCAAATATGGATAAAAATGTGGATCTTTCATTCAACAGCAAAAGGTTGTCATAATAACTGATCCACATCTTCAATTCTGATATGGTCAAGACCCTAAAATTTCTCTTTGGCTTCGTTGCACCAGCGTTCAACCTATTCAATCATTAGTTTCAACAGACAAGCATTTTCAATGACGTCCATGTTAGGAAAGTGCAATATTTCGATAATATTATCAACAACATACCACCTTCTCCCACAAATAGTTTGCACCTTATGAATGGTATCTTCAATCATCTCATTCAAATTAAGCCAACCACTCAAAACAATTCTGATTTTCTTCAGTTGAAAACTACTAAGGATAGTGATATTCTATGGTCTATCTTTCATATACCTTTTCCAATCTAGAATATCATCATAAGCCTTAGAATCTTGTTCTCTTTTGGTTGTTAGGCTCCTCAAGAGTGACAACATATTTCCAAAAACAACATAAGTCTCAAAATATCATCCAGAGTCCTAAACAGTTCAGTTATCAACTCTTGATGCTCTTAATTTACCTGGATGGCCAAATCCTTAAACTCTTGTTGAGAAAACCTAGAAAAAGCAGAGGAAGTTCCACTTGCAGTTGCATCTTCACATTTTTTTTCAAGTGTAGATATCCTTCGTGTAATAGTGGAATTTGTAGTGTGTTCCTTCTGCAATTCAGCTTGCAGAGACATATTCGTCAGTTGCAATTCATTCAACCTGTTTTCAGATACCTTTTTAAGATCAGGAGCATCATGCTCCCTTCTGGTCATGTCCAGCTCTTCTTCAAGCTTTCTTATTTCTTCCTTTCTTTTGTCAAACTCCATGTCAGTGTGTTAACTGCATCAAGATTAGCACTTGTGAATGTACCCACAGTTGTAGTTGTATCAAAAGCATCTACCTGAGGATCACCAGATTGCTGTGTCCAGATTATTTGATTATCTTCAACACCACCTTGATATCTGCTTCTATTCTTTCCTCTTCTAAGGACCACCTTGGATAATTTACTGTGGAAATAATCACCAAGAGGGACTATAATTCCTTCATCAAACTCAACCACCAACTTAGTAAATGATGTAGTCCCATCCATTTTTGAGACCAATGAAGATGTTTGAGTTATGGTGGAAGTGGGTATAGGAATAGTATTATGAGAAGTAGGTAATGGAAAAGAGATGTTTTTATCAAGTTTTGTTTCAGAGGTTGAAGAGAGGACTGGGATGGAAGTTTTAGGAGATGGAATGTGAACGTTAGCAGCTAGAAGTGATGATGAAGGAACCAAAATTTTCTCAGGGATTGATGATGATGAAAGGGTAAATGAAGGTAATTGCAGAGGAATTATCAGGGACTGGGTCTCTTCAAGAGTAGATTGAAACATGGGAGGTTGGGCTGATATAGGTATGATAGGGGCATATGTAAAGGTCAAATTATTATAGAGTTGAGATAGTGAGGGTGATGGGATTGCTCCAGTGGGAAAAGTAGAGAGTTTGGATGGATGAGAGGAGCAATGCTGAAGTTGAAGAGTTAGACTCAGAAATGGATTGTGAAATCTTTAGAAAAGGGATAGAACCTTTCATACCATTACCATTGAACAAATCTATAAATTCTTGCAAATATTCTTCTACTTCTTTGAGCACAGGCACAGGGGTAATCACCTCTTCTTCGGTATCACAGTCACTCAATTCTATAGTATGGGTTTGAGTAGCAGTTATCTAAATTTTATGTTTCGTAAATGGCTTAACCTCAGCTTTTGCTTGTTCATCACATACCTAGGTAACTGCAGTAGTTACCTGAATGTCAATAGCATGATTAGCAGCTGCAGCTACTTGAGTGTCCAAAACTGAAGTCTCCTGGGCTAATTTCTTCTTTAACTGCTGAGAAGTCTGCAATATAGCTTTTAATTGCTGAGCAACAATTACATGTGTAATATCCTCCATAGGGCTTTTACCTTTACCTCTATCTAGGTAAGTTATCTCTGATGGACCTTTTGCTTCCTCAGCTTCTTTACCTTCTTTATCTTTTCTTACCTTCTCTAGCATGCTTAGCTCCATTGTCTTATGAATCGAAACCCTAGTTTTAATCTCCTGTTGATACTATAAGATGAGGTTTTGTTCATCCTTACTCTTAGCTCTAGCCAAGAATTTAGAAAATGTTTTCAATCCTTGATAAATAGAATCATCAGGGACTTCCTCGTGAACATAATCAATCTTGATATGGTTTTGCGTGAAATGGGCACTAAGAAACCCTTTAGGGTCATGTTTCCTTTTGCTAGCAAAACCAATTTTCAATGAAGCTACCTAATCACCCAACACTGCAGCCCAAGTTGAATTTGGAACAACCAATGGTTCGAGGTCCAAAGGGAATTTAGGCCATCCTTTCCTTTTAGGACCAAATAGTTTCTTGTAGACACCATCAGTTACATTCTGGAAAGAAACCTCTTCAATGACCAACCTGTTAGGAACTATATTAGGTAGAATATTGACAGTATTGCTACCCTAAATTCAGATGTATGAAAATGACTCGCCAATATACCAGTCACCCATTGTGGCAATGAAAGTTCTAGCCTTAGCTCAAAATGCAGGAGCTTCCTATTTGAAGATTGAAAAATAAATGTTACCAACGAAATGTTCACAGATTTCATAAAATATAGCTGCATAATTAACATCCCATAGTGTTGAATGATAAATAGGTACCAGAGGGTCTGGTAAAGTCCAGTTCCATCCCAAATTGGGATATTAAAACTCAGTGCAAAATAAATCAATGCCAAAAGGAAGAAATTTGGCTTCTTGCGAGCAGTAGCTTTCTGATAATCCTGGATAGCCGTTTTGAGCTCTAGCGATAGGATTGATTCCCATGGGAAAGACTCACCAGTTGTCAGAACATGATGGGCGATCGAAGCCCATTTAGCTTTAAAGATAGAACAATTGGGAAGACCATAAAGTCTACATAACATGGTTTCCAACAAGGAATACGATTCCCTAAACCAGGCGACCGGGTATAGGTCATCATCTTTCTACGAAAACTTGATAGGTTCATTCATCTAGGATTTCAACATTTCATTAAAACTGTACCTGGTCTTGGAAGTTTGGGAAAACTCAGCATTAAGGGGTTGCACAACCGATTTAAGAGCACAAGCTCTGGTAAAAACCTCAGGGCAAAAGGTGGCTAACTATGAACCTTCACTATCATTAAAATACCAGTATATAGGGTTTGTGTGGTCCACAATCCATTTGACTGCATCAGTGTAGGGGAGTATAGCAGGGCTGGAAACAATGGCATGTAGCCCAAGATCCCTAATTTTCCGATAAGCCGACTGGTCATTTTGAATATCAAAGAGGTCATCATTGTCAAAGATTGAGTAGACTTTGGGCCATTCAATTTGATAAATCTCAGTAATCCTACCACTGATGTGTGAGAAGACGTTGAAGTTTGGTTCCTTGGTCAGCATGTCTTTATGTGTGTTCTTGCAGCGAGTAATTCATGACATTCTTGGAGATTGAATAACTCTTTAAATGCATAAACAATAAATCAAGAAAAATTGAAAAAGCAGAGTAACAACAAATAATAAACCATAAAACAGACAGAAAATACCAACCTGAATTGACTGAAGCTGTGAAAATGGTCTCTGTTTAAAAGTCGTAGTAAAACTCAGACATCAATGTAATTTTTTACAATGAAAATGGTAAATAAAATGAAAATAACATGTCTATTTATATATTTTCTGCGGGTCAAATTCAAACCGTAGGATTAAAATAAATAGATGATGGAGATTAAATATTGCAAGATGCGGGATCAAGTCGTGAGATTTAAATTTTATGAACCTTCCCACAATCCGCATCTAGAAATCTGGGTTTCGGGTTTCGGGTTTCAGAAAATCACCATGCCACACTTAATTCAAACTTCTTCCTGAAATCTGCAATCCGAAAATTTCGGGTTTCACGATGAAAAATGCAATGATATAAAAAAAATGTTTCCACACTCTGCATCCTGATTTTTGGGTTTCGGGTTTCGGGTATGAAAAGTTGGAAACATGAAAACCAAGCTCCCGCAACCTGAAATTTCGGGTTTCAGGTTGCAGGTTTCGAGAAAGACTTATTTTTTGGAAAATTTAGTTCTTTTCAAAATTCACAAAAACACACCAAAAGTGCATGATTTTTCAAAAATTGTTAACTAAATCAAATCATGATAAAGACCTAGAAACCACGATGAATTTCAATGGGGAACCACTAAAATGACTGAGGAACTTAAAACATTACCTTTGCATATAAAATTGGGGCTCCCATGTTTTGCATACAAACATGGGATCTGTTGTGTCTACAACAAGACTGTATTCCAATTCACAAGATGGAATTTTTTTTTATTTCTTGACTTGCCCCCCTACCATAAAAATATTTTAATTTCTTTGGTGATATCTTTCAAAGTTTTTTTGGGAGCTAATGGGATTGAGCAAGCATAGATGTGATATGCAAAGAGAATTGGATTGATGAGGACTATCTTACCAGCAAGATTAATCCATCTTGTCCCCCATGAGATGATTTTTTTTATCTTTTAGACCAACCCTTGCTAGTTGGAAACTCTTTTCTTCCCCTTGAAGATTGGGATCCTGAGGTAGTTGAAGGTGTTCCAAGCTGTATTTCCTTCAAACCTGAGGGTCCTTCCTATCCTTTCCAAGGTGCTTGGTGGGTAGTTCCATCCATAGAATTTTGTTTTAGTAGAGCTTACTTTGACGTCAGACGATTTTAGAAAAATAGATAAGGCACCTTTGAATCTTTCTACAATGATAGTAGATACCCCCCTTAGAAAGATGGTGTCGTCTGCAAACTGTGCATGGTTGAAAGCTCTAACTCCTCTAGTTATATTTAGGCCTTTTAATTCACCATATTCTTGCATATGTTGAAGTTTCCTACTCATTGTTTCATCCACCAAAAGGTATAGGAAGGGGGACATTGGGCAGCCTTGGCAAAGGCCCCTTATTTCCTAGAAAAAATTGGTGGGTCCTCCATTTACCAATGGTGCAATCCATGGGTTGCTGATACAGGATTTGACCCATCTAACAAATCTTCTGGAGAAACCAAATTTAGCCATGGTTTCGAAAAGGAAAAATTGATTTACTATGTCAAATGCATTGGCCATGTCTAGTTTGATAGCCATGCCTTGCTACTTTCTTTTCATGCTGGAATGGATAGCTTCCTGGACTAAAATTATACTATCCAGTATTTGTCACCCAACTACAAAACCTCCTTGCATTTTGAGATGAGACGAACTATGTTGTTTTTCATTCTATTGACTAGGATTTTCGAGAGTATCTTATATGAAGTGTTGCATAGTGAAATCGTCCTGAATCAGTCTGGCAAGAAAGGGTTGTTTCATTAGGAATTAAGGATAAGAATGATGAGTTTGTGGCCCCACAGATCTTATCTTTTTTCCTAGTCCAATTAAAATTCTCTTCATATCTTCCTTTATGATTTCCCACGCAACTCTGTAGAAGTTTATGGTGAATCCGTTAGGTACAGGTGTTTTGTCTTCTTGAAGAGACCAGATTGCATTTTTTATCTCAAATTCCAATATAGGTTTTAAAAGCTCTCTATTCTTCAAGTCTTCAATGAGCACTGGTATTCCAGAGAGGAGATCTACTTGAGCTTCCGGGTTAGTCTCCTCGCTATATGTATAAAGCTCTCAAAATTGGTTGAAGGCGCGACCTTTCATTTCCTCCTGCCTCGCTATCTTGTTACCATTTTTTCTTTTAGTTCTTTGATAACGTTGTAGCTTTGTCGAGCCTTTGTTTTCTTATGGAAGTACTCTGTGTTGTTGTCACCTCCTTTAATCCATAACTACCTGGACTTTACTCACAATTCCTCTTCCTCATGCCTTTCAAATCTTTGTGTTCAATTAATTTTCCTGATTTAGGGGCGTGTGAGTCACTTCTTTTGTTTCCATGCATAAGTGGAGAGCATCAAAATCTATTTGGAACCTAGTTTTAATATTGCTAGGATTCTTGTAGCCATTCAATTCCCAATTCTTGAAAGCATAGTGCACAGCTCTTAATTTTGATTCCTAGATAAAGGTGGGAAATCCATGATATTGTTCATTCCATGCATTTTTAATTAAATCGGTGATTTTTCCATCTTGCAGCCAAATCGAGTTGAAGCAAAATGGAATGGGTCGAAGATTTACAGGTGGGGTTAAAGTCAAGGCAATGGGCTTATGATCGAAAATTGTTGAAGGAAGGGAAAAGGAGGCTAGGAGGAGATATTTTTGAAGGAAAACAGAGCTTGCCATAAATCTATCTATTCTTGTCACAATATGACCTACTCCATCTGTTTTGTTGCTTCAGGCGAACTTCCTGTTCTTTAGAGGAATATGCAACAGGTCTAGATCTGAAATCAAGTCCTTCATCTTCTCACCAAATGGATCCCTGACCTTTGTTCCTCCATGTTTCTCCAGCTGTGACTTGACAGTGTTAAAATCCCCAATAATAATTAGGTTGTTTCCTTGCAGGTCCTCATGAAGCTTGGAAATATCTTCCCAAAAGATTGTCTTGTCTCTATAATGTGTTAGCCCATATACTTTACATATGTATAGGGAATTTGAATCATCCTTTTCCTGGATTTTGGTAAGAATCCAATGATGGATTTCCCTCATTTATTTTATTGAGAATTTGTTTGAAAATAAGGTAATTATTCCCCCAAATGCCCCTTTGGAGCTTATGGATTTGCCATGGCAATTTTTCCAGGACCATAAGAGCGCCATTGTCTCCACATCTGAAATTTTTGTCTCTTGGATTAGAAGTACGTTAGCCCTCTATGATTTTATTATATCTTTTATTGCTTCTACTTTGCTTAAGCCTCCCAATCCCCTGCATTTCCAAGAGACAACTTTCATCATATCTTGAGCGATTGAGATCCTGCTCGGGATTTGCCATCCATTTTTGTCCCTATTGGGTTTCTTAGGTATTGTAGAAGTTTTGTTTCTTGAAGGTTTCATTTTCTTCCTGATTCTAAGTCTCTTTTTGTTTCATGTTCTCTATGATATCTTTGCGAATTTCTAGCTATAGTGTTTGGTTGCAAAGCTATATCATGCAGTTTCTGCTAACCTTGTGGAGGTGATTGTTCTGGGGAGAAACCTTGCTGTGTGATTTCATTGTGTTTTACCATCTCTGCCCAGGACCCCCCTGGTGTTGTGGACCCTTCAAATTCTTTTTTAGTCCTTTCATTTCTTGGAGATGAGGGAAGAAAATTTGCAGCTATGAGGGTCTCTTCTTCTTCTGCTTCTGCTGATTTGATTTTTGAGGATGGGATCTGTCCCTCTTCCATGTGCAATACCTGAAATTGATTGTTGGATGAGGTTTCTTATCCTTCATGGGTATTTTCCTTGCTTTTCGTTGGTTGCAATCCACTTGAGGTTTCTTCCCCTTTTAACCTGTTGCCATCCTTCATCTTGCTTTTTTTATGGAATTTCCTGGACTACTTTTGGGCAGTTTTTGACAACATCTCCATATTCATGACATTTCTTTCAATTTAAGGGAAACTGTTCGTAATCTACTTTTTTCATGTGCTTCCATCCATCCATGTACATGTTTACGAATTTTGGCAACCCTTTTTCCTGATCTACTTCCACGTAGATCCTTGCACAAGAAAACAAAGGTCCCTTTGGTTTCGCTTTGTCAATGTAATTTCCGAGGGAGTTCCCAATTACTTATAGAGTTTCATCATTCCAACAGTGCAAGGGAAGGTGTGGCAGATGAACCCAAACCGAGACTGTTGATGGCACATCTTTTTCTAGATCAAAATATAAGCCCCAAAACCTCAGGGTCCCATGTAATAGGGTCTGCTCCTAAAAATGAGGTCTCTATCTTCCTTGTGTTCGAATAGAAAGGTGAAGAATCCCTTTCCATAAAAACAATGTTGCATACCATCTATGATAAAGGGAATCCGGTTCTTGTTTATCCATGTGTCCATGGATTTTCGCGATGACCAAATTATGGTGAACTTCCCTATCAGGCCTTTCTCGCTCAATGCAAGGGATTTCAAACTTGAACTTGCCAACATGATCTGGATTCTAGGGGCAACAACTCTCTTGACGAAATTAGCGTCGTCGGAATCCGTACCAGAGGAAGGTAGAGGAGGCGTAGAAGCCACAAGAGCTCTGAATGCTTCATCTAAGATTTGACGACGTTCCTCTGGACTCAGATCCAGAGGAGGATCAAATCATGAAGCCACCCTTTGGGTTGGTCAATACTCGATTATTTCAATGTTATTTGATCATAGATTTCTAAATTTCCTTGCAGTGTTCAAGTGAAGAGCGATCCTCTGCATGCGCACCAACCTCTTAGCGCTAGACCTTCAGATCTGCGCACCGATCTCACAAATCTGCTTCAAGAATTCTTTCTCCTCAATCAATCTGTTGTCCCTCCAATTCTTTTCGATTCTTCAGAATCATGCTAACATGAGCATTCAACGATTCTTTCTGATTCAAAGATTGTTTGGAGCGTTCGGATCCTTAATTATTCATTACCAATTCCTCTAACCCTATATATAAAGAGAGAGAGTCAACCAACGTTTAAAAAAAAAACCCCCCCAAAAAAAAAACTCAATTTAAAATATTTTATTATACATACGGGAAAAATGAAAATAAATCAACAAATTATTTAAATATAAAAAAGTCATTCACAACAAAATATAAATGAAATATTAATTAAAATATAAACAACTTTATATAAATTTAAAGTATTTAAATAAAGAATTAAGGTAATAAGTGGATTAAATATAACCAAATTTATATAAATTTAATCTATTTAAATAAATGACTAAGTTAATAAATGGAAAAGTGAATTTGAGGTATTTAACAAGTATATGATTATTGTAAGATTTTTTTATTTTTTTTGAAACAAAGTGTTTGGAATTTAGGTATTATGGGTGTTTTTTTTCCCTCCGAAAAAATCGTAATTTTATTTCAGTAGAACAAAATTACATTCACATATGTATAAAAAAGTAGTTAAGTACCCCATATATTGTCAACGGAAGAACAATTTAATTTTTTCACAGTATCACAAAACTTTTAACAGTTTTTTACATACGGTAGAGTATTCAGCAATTTGTCAAAACAAGCTTTTACAAAAATAAAACATATTACATATATCAAATATCAAAGAGATATCCATAAGAAGTTTTTCCATTAAATCTCATTCAAAACAACAAGTACATGTTCTTCATTGAACGGTCTACGATAGTAACTATATCTGCCATCCAGATCATGTTCTATGATCTTCCAACAGCGAAACGGAATCTGCATGGCTTCCTTGAAAAGCTAGGAACCATGGGTGTTATCCTCAAAATGAAAAGAAATACTTCATGAATTCCCCTATAAATAAATGGAGTGGTCTAGAGGTTTTGGACTTTAATGGGAATTTTTTAATCAGAATCTCGGTTTTTTTCTTTTCCAAAATCTGAATTAAAATATCCAAATCATTTTTTTTATTACATAAATGGATTCAACATCGTCAAATACCGTAAGAACACCAAGATTATCCAATTTTAACAACTATCATATGCTTTTTTAAAAATTAATAATAAATTTCTACTGTATTATGTGAAAAATAAGTTAGATTTTTTTTTTTTAAACGTATAACATTTAGACTAATACTAAATAAATTCCACATATAATAACAATGAAAAAAAAAACTCAACCAGCTCCTTCATTTAAATGTTTTAAATTTGTATAAATTTATTTATTTTTCATTAATATTTTATTATATATTATTATTGAATAGAATATTTGGAATTTGATCAATATTTTATTTTAATTTATTTATCAAAATAAAATAAAATAAATTTTCAAATAAATTCTTTTAATAAAAAAACATAAAATATAAGTAAGTTTCACTGCTCATTATTTATATAAATCATTTATTAACTATTTGATACACAAAAAAACAATTATTAAAACCACAATATGCATCATTTATTGCGCAGAAGAGGTGCATTCTACAACCAGTAAGAGAGAGATGTATAACTCCTTCTATGCTTATCTAGAGTTGACATGTGTCCTTTATAAAAAAAATATTATTTAAAATAACATGTCCCCTCAAATTAAGTCTAAATTATTTAGGAATATATATATATATACTTACTCACTAATTGGTCAATGGATAGGGTGGCAGATAGGAGATGGAAGGCAAATTAGAGTGGGAGAAGACCCTTGGATCGGGGTAGGGGAAAATTTAAAATTATCTCCACATCTAAGATCTATACGAATTTTCACCCTTGCAGATGCCTGCAGAGACCCTTTTTTTAGAGGATGGAGTCAGTGGAAAAGCTCCCAGGATATGGGCCTGGTAGCAGAACTTGCGAAGGAATGGAGCAGATTCCTTAATCTACTAGTCACAAGTCATATACATTTGGGGAACGATGCGGACAAGCTGGTCTAGACAAAAAATCCCAATTCAGGATAATACATGGAAAAGCTAGGCTATTAGGAAGCCACTGAAGAGCATGCAGGTGGTGAAAAACAGTAGTGGTGGAAAATTCTTTGGCAGATTTAGAGCCCTTTAAAAACTGTAGTAACAATGTGGTTAGCCCTCTCCAATAAACTTCTGACATGGGAAATGTTACAGAAATGAAGCTTTGAAGGAGCGGGAATATGCTCCTTATGCAGATCAAGTGATGAAACAAGCTCACATTTGTTCGCCTCTTGTCCTTATGCAGGCAGCATTTGGAATGGGGCAGTAGGAAAAATAGAAGCGGATAGAGCACATGAAACAAACGTTTCTTTAGAAGAAAGAACCAAAGCATGGTGGAATGACAAAAGGGTAGGCTCTTTTGAATCTTTTCCAATTCTGTTTGTGTACAGTATTTTGGAAGCAAGGAACAAAGCCATTTTCAACAACTCTTGGATCCCTCCTGGCATTATCATTTCACTATTAATGAGTAAGATCCAGGAACACAAGCGGGATAAAGTCATTTCCAGAGCAAGAATTATTCGAGCACCAATAATAAACAATGAGATGCCATGGGCCTATTTTGATGGAGCAAGTCAGCGAGAGCCTCCATTGGGAGGAGCTGGTGCAGTTATTTTTCTTTCAACAAACAGGAAGGTGATGATAAAATTTTCCATGGGCCAAGCAACTAATAACAAGGCTGAACTGTCAACTTTATGGATAACATTAAAGGTGGCCAGAAGCTATCAGATTCAGAATATTCATATTTTTGGAGACTCTAAAGTAGTGGTGGATTGGGAAAATGAGAAGAATAGCATAAGAGAACCACATTTACAACACCTACTTGCTGAGATTCAGACATTGAAAACTAGCTTCAGAAGGATCTCCTTTTCTCATATTTACCGAGAATTGAATATGGAAGCATACTCACTCTCAAATCAGGCTTTAGCTTACCAGCCAAGTTTAATGGAGACAGAAGAAGTGGTAGAAGGCATATCAGCCTTTCGCTATGAAATGATATGAAGACACATAAGCTTGCATTTTGGCATAATATGCGGGCCTTTAGTCTTTGCATAAAAGATTAAGGCCCTATTTTTGTAATACAGTTTAGTAAAGGTTAACCCTAATGATATAAGGACTGGTTTCATGATGTATCAAAAACTTAAGGTAGGTTCTAAATGATGTAAGCTTGAAAGAGCAATCTATGATGTATCAAGAAATCAAGGAGGGTTCTATATGTTGTAAGCTCGAAAGAGCAGTTCATGTTTTATTCTATGAATAAAATGGTTTTTTTCCAAGGGGAAAATATATATATAACCATACATATTAAATAACTTAAACCCATAAACATTGTATTACATACTATATCAACATTTCTACTATAAAAATAGGTTTGCATATAAAACTATTGGATCCCTCTCGGCGCTTGATAGATCCCCTTTAGATGGATCCATGCTAATATATCATTCAATGATGCATGGCAAAACAAACAATCCATGAATTAAAGGATTTGATAAAAAAATGTAAAAAACACATAAGCACAAGTTTTTTTTGGGTATCTAGGAGAATAAAGGCTGGCATGTACTTGTGTTACACGGGGTAAATTTATATATGCTACCACTATAGCCTCTAAGTACCCTACGGCCGCCCATAATCATGAGATACGGGTAAGCCCGGGTGTGATTTGAACTCATGACCTTTGTATACAACATGTGACTTCATATCAAGCGAGTCACTAATGAGCCACACATGTGCGGGCTAACACATAAGTACAAGATTAAAAAAATTTATTAATTAAATTTATTACTAGTTATTAATTAAACTTTTAATAATTGTTTTTAAGATGGAACATCGCTCGGGAAACCCTCAGGTACTTCCCCATTTTTTTAGGATGGCACCCGAGGTAAACTGTTATCCCTGATTACGGGGCCTAACCCAGTGGGGACATCGAGTGAGGCCCTTGCATAGACACATGGGGATTTGACCGTGAGACCTTCTGCTAGCATAAGAAACTCTTAACCACTTGAGCTAACACACCGAGCTAAACTTTTAATAATGTGTAAAAGGAGTTCCATAAACATGTGATGATGATGATAGTTAACATCTACTAAGACCTATTTTGGTCTATTAGACTTTAAGAAATTACTTGATTTGTAGTTGTTGGTCGCTGGGCAGACCCGGGTTTATTATAATGAACCAAAAACACCCCTATCTCATTGGCCCTTTCGACGACAGACCGCGGAGCAGCCTGAAGTCTCACCCGAAGTGATCCTAATGGGTTGGCCAAAGACTCAAGTGTCTCAACCAGGTTCTGTATGGCGTCCTGTGTGTGTCTCGCAGCTCTTCTTAGCCTGCGAGATGTCTCTCTCTTCTCTGCGATGCGCAGTTTCCTCTTTCTCACGATGACTCTAATCCTTATCGCATCGCCTCATCCTAGGCAACACGTAACTCTCTCCTATGCTCGATCCTTAACCGCAGCGCACCATAGCTCCTCTGCTGGTGCGATATCGCCTCCCTACGATATCCTATTGTCACGGCTCAGCGTACTTATCGTTACTCATGTTTAACTTACAGGACTCAACGCACAAGGCTATTTTATACTGCGACTCTTAACTGTCTTGAGTGAAACTTAGACAAACCCTTTTTCAGAATACTTAAAGACTTTAACTTGCATTTATCCTTCTATAATGTTGTAAACTAAATAACACATACATATATTCACTGTAAGCAAAGTTCATGTAATGAATGACAGATATAACAAGTAAATACAATCACATGAATCAATCACATAACGCTTTGATTTTATATGGTTCACTTCCAGGGTAGAAGCTACATCCACGGAACTATGTTTCTATATTATAACTTGAGAGAGGTACACAGTTCTGCTGCACTGCATATGCAGCTAGAGATCTTTTGGGTAACTCCGCACACCGCCTGGAGCCCTTCTCTCTTAGATCTCTTCTCTATATTGCCTTCTTACAATATACTCTCACTCTCTCTCTCTCTCTCTCTCTCTCTCAATCCCTACGGATTGTTACATACAGGCTCAATGAGCTAGCTACTGGTTATAGTAAGATAACTACCGCTGATAACAGAACCAGAGCTCAGCTTCTATATTACAACTATCTAAGGGTCTACTTGTATAACTGCCTAACCAACAAAACAACCAACCAACAAAACAACCAACCAACCAACCCTTTTACAATACAAAATACATCCCTTTATAGGCCGCTCGAAGGTCTCACCATTACAACACTATGGGCTTGTCCCAACAGTAACCCAAACCCTAACTAGTGACAGTCGACATATCTGTACTTGGGGTAGCCGTTTCCATCACACCACTGCTCTCTATAGTCTTCCATGCTTCCTGGCACTGACCATGGGTACTATGCACCGCTTCCCAAAAAATCACACCACTGCTCTCTGCAGTCTTCCATGCTTCCCGGCACTGACCATGGGTACTATGCACCGCTTCCCTTCTTCTGTCCTTCATCTTCAATACCTCGGCCTCGTTGCTCCTTTTCCTTTATGAGGGTAGCTGAGCCCTCCTGTCTTCACCGCTGCCTTCAATGCAGTGGTTGAGCTCTCTCTTCTCGGCCGCTCAGGTACTGTCGTCTCCTTTGACTTCTCTGTTCCAACAGTCACGGTTTCTGGTTCTTCTCTGCAGCTAGAAACATGCTACAGTGTCATATCTTTTCCTTATCTCTTCATCTTTGCCAAACTATATATCCACCAAAATGGCATCTTTTCCTGTAGCTACGGGACCCTGCTCCAACAGTCCCCTAACACTTACTTGTGGCTTGTCCCCGAGCCACTACCAACAGGCTTCTCCTACTGTAGCTTCTCCTTGGCTTCCTGAGAAGTGCGTTGAAGCTTGTCTCGAAGTCATGCGACTTCGTTCTCCATAGCTGCGACACGCTCTTTATAGTTTCTGTAACTTAGTTCGTTGGGCTCTCTTATCTTTCCTTCCCTCAGTGATGCTCTCACTCTCGTCGCTCCTGAGACTTTTTAAGGATCTTCAGGTTTTGAGAAGTCTTCCATAGATATCCTTTCCTCTTTATCTGGGTTAGAACTTTTATCACAAGGAAAATCTGTATCTTCCAGCCTTCTCAAACATTTCATTCAGTCTGGAGCCTACTTATGCGAAAGGTATACAAACTAGGAATTCCATTCCGAGAACAAGCCTTTGTCTGCATCTTGAAGTTCTGCTTGTTCGGTTTGCTTTCCCTTTCACTTTTATTCTTAGCAACTCGCTCCAGGTATTCATGCTGCTTGGGTTCCACATATTTTCATTCTTGACCTTTGGAACCTCTTGTTCTTCTCTTGGCTGATGAGATAGTTCATCTTCCTTCTCCCGTTGCTTTCTTTTTCTCATTTTTACTTTCTTCCTGGCGGGAGATTTCTTCTCATCATGCTTCTGCTCTGCTTTCTTATCTTCAGTGATCGGCTCGTCTTTCTTCTTCTCTTCAGCAGATATTTTGATGACATCTTCTACATCCTGCGCTTGACTCCTCATCCTTGGCGGTTGTCTGACCTGTGATGCTCCTAATTTCACAACCCTGGGCGGCGTCGTCATAGCGGACATATGGCCACCAGGGTCGAAATGTCTCAGAATGTCTTCTAAAGGTTCCTCCTCGGGCAGAGCCCACTCGGTGTTATACTTTGGATTGGCAATGGTTGCAATACTCTGGAAATCACAGCACTCTGTAAATGAAATTAGCTCTGCACAGGGAAAACTTAACAATGCACGCTATAGCTCTCGGCTCTTTGCAAATGTAACCCTCCCGAATGAATAATTTCTGCTTTTATGCCGAAGGTGATAATCCCGGACACAATGGTCATCTAGAATGAACCCGTTAGGCATATTAATTGCTTGGACGAGACCACACCCGTCATCCTGATCCTCAATAAATACTGAAATCCGATCAATTTCCCTTGAAGCGTGTGTATGTAGGCACCAGTCTCGTCGAATATTTGCCAACTATGGAAAAATTGATTATACTGTTTCCAAATCTACGGTAAGGTATACCGGTCATTTCTTCATTAACTGCTTGTCATAAGGCAACTTGACTAGCCCTCTGTCTCGTTGCAAAAACTGGGTACGTGGCACGGAGAAACATCGCGCTGCTGCGATGCCTCACTGCATCACTTGCTAAAAACAAACTTAAGTGTTTTTTTTTTTTTTGAACCATCCTTATGCGATTCCTGCTACTTAGAATGCCTGCCGGTGTAGACTAATTCCCGGTGCGATGCCTCCTTTCAACTACACTGGACATCTGCACCGTCCGCGACTCTGAATTAGGGCTGAGAGGTGGAGTGGCTGTCACTATAGAGCTTAATCCTACTGCCATTGATCATCGTGGGAAGAAGTTCCCCATTCAGTTTGCTGAGTTGAACGGCTCCTCCCTCTATAACTTGTTGTATCTGATACGGCCCCAACCAATGCGTCTTGAACTTCCCTGGAAACTTAATAAATTTACTGTCATAGAGGAGTATTAGGTCTCTAATCTGAAGAGTCTTACTCTTAATGTGTCTGTCATGCCAATATTTTTCTTGTGCCTTCTGCACTTTCTGATGGAATCCAGCGATGAATCTGTCTTCCTCTAAGGCAAGCAGCTGTGCTAGTCTTTCCTGTATCGTGTCTGTATCAGCCATTCCAGTGATTTGAGCAATTATTAAACTGGGCAGAATATACTCCATAGGCATAACAACCTCCTGTCCATACACCAAGCTAAAAGGTGTGTGTCTGGTAATTTTCTTGCATGTAGTCCTATACGCCCATAATACAGTGTTAACTCTGAGGTCCCAATCATTCCTTTGCATGTTGTAGATCTTAGTAAGAGCATTTTCTAAAATCTTGTTAAAGGCCTCCACCATACCATTAGCTTGCGGGTGGTAGGGAGTGCTCTTATGGTGTTGTGTCTGGAATTCTTCCGTCAAGGCCTCAATGGTGCAGTTCAAGAAGTGTGTGCCTTGATCGCTTATCAAAATTACTAGGCATCCAATTCTAGTGATGATGTTTTCAAAAATGAACTGTGCAGCTGTAACAACATCACAATTTCTTACTAATTTGGCCTCTGCCCACCTAGTGAGGTACTCTGTTCCAGTGATGATATATCTCGCACCAGTTCATTTTCCTGGTGGGTTGATAGGACCCACAAAATCTATAGCCCACTTGTCAGATGCGCACAACGTAACCTGCGGTCGCAGTGACATTTTATCTCATCGTGAAGGTTTTCCTACCCTCTGGCAGATATCGCAGCATCTGCAAAAGTCCTTAGTGTCCTTGTGTAACGTAGGCCACCATAATCCTGCGGTCAGGATTTTCTGCGCAGTCGGCTTTCCTGCCAAATAACCTCCTGTGGTACCTGAATGTGCTTCTTTGATCATAGCCTCTTTTTCATGCGGCATCACACATCTGCGCAGGACTTCATCTGGACCTAACTTATATAATTGTCCTGTGATCAAGGTGAAGTCTACTGCTTTAACAACCAACTGCCTCTTTTGATGCTTGGTAAACTCCTTAGGTTCCCTTCCTGTAGTGATAAAGTGAATGATATCAGCATAGTACTCATCTGCGATCTGGATAGAAAACAATTGCGCATATGGCAAATTGTCCTCTAGGTTACTTGGCTCTTCTCTTGAGTCTATTCACGACAGATGATCAGGTCCGGTGTTCAATCTTCCTGGTTTGACAATTATTTCAAAATCATACTCATGAAAGAGGAGTAACCATCTGCAGATTCTTCCCCCTAACACTGGCTTATTGACTCGATACTTCAATGCAGAATGGTCAGTAAACATCTTGAACGAGGCACCCAACAGGTAGTGCCTGAACTTCTGTAGCATGTACACCATAGATAAGCCTTCTCTTTCTGTCGTGGTGTAGTTCTTTTCTACTGTCGAGAGCTTTCTGCTGGAGTATGTGATAGGATGATCGATACCTCCTTCTCCTAGTTGTGTTAAAACAACCCCTAGTGCAATGCCAGATGCATCCACATGTACATGAAACGGCTTAGTCCAGTCTGGAAATACTAAGATGGGTGCTGTAACCATCTTCTCTTTAAGTGTGTTTAGACTCTGCTAGCATTCCTCATTCCATAGGAATTTTACATCTTTCTTTAACAGTTTTTCCATCGGTGCTGTAATCTTTGCGTATCCCTTGATGAATTTTCTGTAGTACCCGGTATGACCAAGTACTGTCCTCAGTTGTTTGACTGAGTTGGGTGCTGGAAGATTTACAATGATGGCAATCTTTGCGGGATCTACCATCAAGCCTTTCCTGCAGACAATGTGACCCAACAAAATACCAAATGGCGCACAGAATATACATTTTTTCAAGTTCAGAGAAATCTGGTACTGTCGACATTTCTCTAACATCAGTCTTAAATCTCCTATGTGCTTGTCAATTAATCCAAATACAGTCCAATCATCAAAATAAATTTCTAGGAATTTATGGATGTATTCTTTAAATACAGCAACTACTACTCTAGAAAAGATAGCGGGTGCATTCTTAAGACCAAAGGGCATTACCGTATACTGGAATGAGCCCCATTCTATTGCAAACGTGGTCTTATGGCAATCTTCTGGGTGGATTCTGATCTGGTGATATCCTGAAAAGAAATCAGTGAAGGAGTAGACCTCCTGTCCTCCCACATTGTCTAGTACTTCATCAGTAAAAGGTGTCAAAAATGGATCATGAAGCGATGCGTCGTTGAGTTTACGCAAGTCGACACAGATCCTGATGTCTCATTTGGTTTTCTTCTCTTGCACGACCATGGGATTAACCCATTCTCTTTCTTCTATGGGCTCAATGATGCCTGCTGCTAGCATCTTATCGATCTCATCCTTAACTTTTTCTTTGTAGCACGGATTTAATCTATATGGAAGCTGCTTGACTGGTCTAGCATCCTCTTTCAATGGTATCCTCATTACTCCCAAGTCTCTGACTATTCCCTTCATCTTTGTGAACTTGGTGGGAAACAGGTCCTGATAGTCATGTAGCAAGTCTGCAATCTGTCCAACTGTTTCATCAGTCCAATAGTCTCCAATAGAGGCAAACTTTGGTTCTGTGTCTATGCCAATATTGATCTTTTTAATCTTGATCGGCTCTGTGATTGCTGGAATTTGTAGCTTCGGTCCATCAACATCGCGAGTCCCTTCTGACTCCGGAATGTTGATGTTGTGAGGATCCTCATCCTCCTCCTTTGGTTCTGATGCAAAATTATAACACTCTAGCGCATCTTCTAACTGGATGGCCCACTCAAGTTGAGTTTGTACTGATAGGGTACAATCCTCAAATATCTTAATCTTTATTACATCTAGGGCCTGATCAACATTTGGATACTCAGATTCAAAAGTGAAGGTAAGTAGAAAGTTGTCTATTAGAAGTGGCCATGTAGTTGTTCCCTTGTGCAATTCAATCTCTGTGTACGAGTTCCTTGGAACTGTGTCCAAAGTGTGAATGAATTGATGAACCCATTCATCCTCGGGAATGTCCGACCAATGTTGTTCACATGTCTGAATATGTGACCTGGGGTCACTTTCTCCTATGTATCTCTGCTAGACATAATCTCTGTCGGTAGAGAATCTGACCGCCATCAATCTCTTAAGATCATCCCATGATGCGATATTCTCTTTATGTGCATACCACCATCTTGCAGGTTTGGCTCGTACTGCAAGGTCCATAGCTACGATCCTCTGCTCATGAGGAATTTGTTGTTCAAACTGCATGAGAAAGTCCTGGATATCTATTATACCATGAAATGATGGAACCTCATTGATCTCTGCACCAATCCATCGCAGTGATTTAGTCATGTACACACATCTGTGCGCTGAGACTTCGTAAAGTCTGTTCTGCCAGTTCTCTATACCAACATCTGAATCCGATGCGCATGAGCTGTCGCATTGCCAACTAATGTTCCCTTCTGCGGTTGGATTGATGTAGTCGCTCTGGTTCGCAGTCATCTAATAGAGACTGTCCATGTTACGTGCCTCTTCCTCTGCTCGGATAGGTTCAATGTATCTAGGACCCTGAAGAGGATCCAATGGTGTGATGACCCAGATCTGCGCGTCCTCAAAGGTCATTTGTCTTCTCTTTAAGTCGATAACAGCCATGTTACCGATCACCCAATCAATGCCTAGTAGTGCTGGATATGGTCTACTATCGCCCAATATTTCTATAACTTCAAAGTCCATAGAGCTGCAAACTCCATCAATGTCAACTGGCACCTGTGATAATCGACCCAGGGGTGATACCCTCTGCTAATTAGCTAATCTAAGATGGATAGGGAATCTGACTAACTTAGGGCTACCCATCTGTTCCCATGTCTGCTTAGTCAGAACATTTACCTCTGATCCTAGATCTAGGATTACCTTGTCCATTTCAAATTCCCCAACATGTGTTGTGAGTCACATCTCTCTTCCTGTTCTGGTATGTCCCATAATACTATGAACAGTACGCTGTGCACTGCTCACGGAAGAAGATGGCTGACACTGATCTATGATGTGTTGAAGTTCTCCAATAGCTTGCTCATTTCTCACGAGTTTTAAACAACTCCGCAGGAAGGATTGTACACTTCCTGTCAACTCGTCCTTATTGCATGTGCCCGATGTGGTAGCCTGCGATATCTGTACAGGGCTAACGCCACAAGGTGCTTGCTATGGTACACCCCTAAATGGCGATACCTACGATCCTGATTGCATAGGATCATCAAAGAAAGTCTTAGCTTCCTGAAATGTCTGTTTATTCTTCTGTAGGTCAAGTGGTGTTGCTTTGTTAGTAGCTTTACACACCCACTCCTGAACTGTGTTCTTTTCAGTATCCGGCGATGTCCCATTGGTGGAAGCACCGCTGCGAGTCACAATGTTGACTCTTGGCTTTGGTTCTTCCTGCTCAGCAACAATAAACTGGATGTTCTGGTGTACTGCTGGCTTAGGTTCTCTGATCTTAGCTATCAAGGTAGGGTAGTCTTCTATAGCGTGATAGTAATATTTGCAATAGTTACATGTGGTGGTAGGGCTCTGACAGTCCCTAGCATAATGTCCTACAACTCCACAGTTGTAACAAGTGACTGGTCCGCGACCACGGCCAAAGCCTTCTCCCCGGACAAAGCCTCTGAATCCTTCTCGTCCACTGAATCCTCCTCCATGGCCACCATAAGTCGGATCATGCTGTGGTCCTGCTACTGGACCCTGTGTTTCTGATTGGACTCTGTACAAGTCTTGCTTGCTCCTGACCATGAGATCATAGGCTCAGTAATCATGTTCATCATGGCCTACGGACTTACAGAAGACGCAATATAAGTTCTTAGGTGTCTGCACATACTTCTGAAGTAGAGGGCACTGGTGAGGTAGATGTCCTCGTGTTTTGCATATTTCACACCACGGCCCGTGGGTCTGTGGTAAGGGGTTAGAAGCCCCGGTTGCTAGATATTCTACAAAGACTGGACAATTATCTTTAGTATGGCCTTGTGCTTTACACTTTATGCACCATATGTCTTGCGCAACCTCTTTCCCTTTCTTAAGCTCATGTATCTGTATCGTGAGATTAGCCAACTGGTTTTGCAGGTTTGTCATACCTGTGCTGGTTTCAGCTAGAGGTGAAGCCTGTAGTTTCATTGCCATCTCCAACGCGTCGTCCTGTGTCTGGAGTTTCTAATGCATTAATGGTAGTCTAATGTGAGGGAGTGGCACTGCAATAAACCATTCCTTATGCTGCTCCGGTGCAAACTCAAAGCTGACTTGGTCTATAAGGGCTTTAAATTTCTGATCAAAGTCCCACATTGACTCTGTAGGTAACTGTTTGATGTCTTTAAGCTTTGTAATGCACTGTGACTCTGACTTCGGTTTCTTAAACTCTTTAATCATGGCGGTCCTGACTTGGACAAGTGTTCTGGGTATCGCTGAGGTATACTTCATATACCATGTTAAGGCTCGTTCTCTCAGTGTGGTGACCAACTATAAAAGTTTACTATTATCATCATTGATTGCTTTAATGGTCCACACGACTTCACATAGAAACCAATGCTGCTCTGGGTCCTCTACCCCTGTACCCTTAAAGATAGGTAGCTTCATATCATCCCCCATTCTATTTCTACGTGGTGGATGTTGATTTGCTGTGTTACTACCACTCGGTGGTGTAGGTGGAGGTGATGTAGCGGTAGTATGTATTGTCTGTGAACTACTAGATGGAGTTCCTACGGGATTGTTCTGAGTCCCAATCTGTTTATGTGGGGTATAAGGGTGGTAAGGGATACCCCCTTCTGTTCTGTCTGTATGGTTATGACTCTGTTGTCTAGTACTATCTGAATTGTCTTCAAATATGGGAGATCTGAAATCTACTTTGTATTTCTTTCCACTACGTGTACGTCCAATGTCATCAAAATCACTTTCAAACTCTTGTGACATTACTATCTTTACTTATTCATCTGAAACTAGATCCATTGTTCCTTTTTCATGTAATAACATCTTAATGGACAAGTTTAAAGATTTTAGGTACTTACCGCGATATTTTTTGAAGAAGTACCGCTCAACCTCACTGAAGCTTTTTCTTTGGTCCACTGCAAACTCTGTGACGAAGCCTTCTAGCACACTCGCAATCCAGAAGTCTACTGTCCTCGTAATGGGATTATCAAGGTTCTTCACGGTCTGAATCAGCTCCGGTGTCCAGACAATGTTTCTTTTCTTTTTGAATATGTTCTTGTCAGTCAACTTTGATAACCAGTCGTAAAGCTCGTTTCCAAAGGTTGCAAAAAATATCGCATGCAGGTCTGTAACGATATGTTTTTGTAACCAGTCCTCTGTACTCAGTCTAGGACTCTTGTTCTCTCGTTCAGAAAACTCTTTCTCGTTAGACCAAACCCACTCGTTGAGTTCGTCCCTAGTAGGATGCCAACTGAACATCAGTGCTCAGTTTGTTCAAAACCAACAATGGAACCATTTGTTGGTCCCTGGACAGACCCGGGTTTACTATAATGAACCAACAACACCCCTAGCTCACTGGCCCTTTCGGCGACAGACCACGGAGCGGCCTGAAGTCTCACTCAAAGTGATCCTAATGGGTTGGACAAAGACTCAAGTGTCTCGACCAAGTTCTGTATGGCATCTTGTGTGCGTCTTGCAGCTCTTCTTAGCCTGGGAGATGTCTCTCTCTTCTCTACAATGCACAGTTTCCTATTTCTCACGATGACTCTAATCCTTATCGCATCGCCTCGTCCTGGGCAACACATAACTCTCTCCTACACTCAATCCTTAACCGCAGCACACCACAGCTCCTCTGTTGGTGCGATATCGCCTCCCTGTGATATCCTACCGTCGCGGCTCAGCGTACTTATCGTTACTCATGTTCAACTTACAAGACTCAACGCACAAGGCTATTTTATACTGCGACTCTTAACTGTCTTGAGTGAAACTTAGACAAACCCTTTTTCAGAATACTTAAAGACTTTAACTTGCATTTATCCTTCTATAATGCTGTAAACTGAATAACACATACATACATTCAATGTAAGCAAAGTTCATGTAATGAATGACAAATATAACAAGTAAATACAATCACATGAATCAATCACATAATGCTCTGATTTTACATGGTTCACTTCCAGGTTAGAAGCTACATCCACATAACTATGTTTCTATATTATAACTTGAGAGAGGTACACAGTTCTGTTGCACCGCATATGCAGCTAGAGATCTTCTGGGTAACTCCACACATCGCTTGGAGCCCTTCTCTCTTAGATCTCTTCTCTATATTGCCTTCTTACAATATACTCTCACTCTCTCTCTCTCTCTCTCTCTCTCTCTCTTAATCCCTATGGATTGTTACATATAGGCTCAATGAGCTAGCTACTGGTTACAGTAAGATAACTACCACTGATAACAGAACCAGAGCTCAGCTTCTATATTACAACTGTTTAAGGGTCTACTTGTCTAACTGCCTAACCAACAAAACAACCAACCAACCAACCCTTTTACAATACAAAATACATCCCTTTATAGGCGGCCCGAAGGTCTCGCCATTACAACACTGTTAGCATATCCCAACAGTAACCCAAACCCTAACTAGTGACAGTCGACATATCTGTAGTTGGGGTAGCTGCTTTCCGTCACACCACTGCTCTTTGCAGTCTTCCATGCTTCCCGACACTGACCATGGGTACTATGCACCGCTTCCCAAAAAATCACACCACTGCTCTCTGCAGTCTTCCATGCTTCCCGGCACTGACCATGGGTACTATGCACCGCTTCCCAAAAAATCACACCACTGCTCTCTGCAGTCTTCCATGCTTCCCGGCACTGACCATGGGTACTATGCACCGCTTCCCTTCTTCTATCCTTCGTCTTCAATACCTTGGCCTCGTCGCTCCTTTTCTTTTATGAGGGTAGCTGAGCCCTCCTGTCTTCACCGCTGCCTTCAATGCAGTGGTTGAGCTCTCTCTTCTCGGCCGCTTAGGTACTGTCGTCTCCTTTGACTTCTCTGTTCCAACAGTCACAGTTTCCGGCTCTGCTCTGAAGCTAGAAACATGCTACGGCATCGTAGCTTTTCCTTTTCTCTTCGTCTTCGCCAAGCTGTCTATCCGCCAAAATGGCAGCTTTTCCTGTAGCTACGGGACCCTGCTCCAACAGTAGTAACGATTTATTCCTATGCTCAAAAATTCTAGAAAGAAGCATGTGGAAGTCACCATAGTTTTCACAAGTTAGAAGATTAGCGAGTTTAGTATTCTAATAAAGATTGTGAAACTACGACCTTGTGGGATTGTACACAGAGGACTCTAAGAGAAAGGGACTTTCATCCTCGACGCTCTTAGATTAACATAGATGACATATCAATTCCTCCAATAGAGTTTTAGGAACTACATAGTGCTTTGTATCACTATGAAGCTCATGAGAGTTCATTCATATTTCGACTATGCTAGTTTTCTTCTTTGAGCTATTTAAAATAAAGAGAAGCTTTTGGACTTCTAGATTAGGGTTAATGACCTCCTTGTAGTATCTTAAATTAATTTTAGTCGGTAACTCCTTTTCACCCCATATTCTCTCTTTATATGCAATAATACATTTGATGTTATCGATATTTTGCAAAGTTGCATTTTCGTCTGTCCCCCAATGATTTAACCAAGCTATGATATATTTATTCCAACCTCTCTTGAGTTGTAGGTGGTCTTGACTAGATTTTAAAGCAATTTTCGGGAGTCTCTGGTCTCCCATGCCATTTATCTTGTGCTTGTACATCAAGTACCTTGTCATTGCAATGCTCTCAATGAAGGGAAGACCACTTATATGAGAAGAATATGATAAGGCATATCACTTTTAATTATGAGGTTATAAGTTATAAAAAACTTATGTATTTTCTCAATATTTCCCCAAGATTCTCTGGAGATGCTATAACCCCAAACTTCATAGCCATACAATATGATGAGAGTGACCAGAGTTTCAATGTGGAACTTGTTTTTATCCCACATCATGAGACTTGCTGATTTATAATTGTTTTCAAGACCAAAATAAGCTTCCCATCCTCCATTAATCCTTTTATCAATACCATAGTACTGATTCAGCTTACGATGACTATCAATTCCAATATATTTATAGGAAGAAACTTCCTCCAAGTTGTTATTGTCATATACAAAATTATCATAAGTGACTCTCTTGGACTTGATAATCACTACTTTTGTTTTGTCAGTGTTAACAATTATGCCCATGCTAGAACATGAATCCTTAATAGTTCTCAATTGCTTATGGTCAACGGGACATCTTGCCATAAGAACAATATCCTCAGCATAAAGAAGAAGGATGACAACCATTCCATCTAAGGTCATGTCGGCGCAACTTGCTTCCTCTAAAAAACCTTCTAGCTTATCAATGTATATGTCAAAATGGTGGAAGAGTGGGGGAAACCTTGCTTAACTCCAATATTACAATTAATATATTTTGACCACCCCTCATTGTTCTTAAATTTGGAAATGGTAGTCTCTTATAGTCTTATTGCAACATCTCTCAACTCGAGGAACCTTTAGCTCTTCTAACCACTTCCACGAGTTGTTTCTAGGAACTATATCGAAAGCTTCCTAAAGTCTACAAAGTAACACAGTAGATTGGATTTATTGCTTCGAGAGGCGCTCTACAGCCCAGTATGGGGGAGATCTTGTAACGTTATGTAACGTTATTTTTATTAATAAAAAATAAAAAATATAATTATAAGCCAAAATAAATGTTGGCCAGGAAAACAACCTAATATGGGGGAGATGTTGTAATCTTCCTACCTAACAAAACAATAAAAAAGTAAAAAAAAACACAATATGGGGGAGATGATGTAATGTTCCCACCTAACAAAATAATAAAAAGTAAAAAATTGAATTATCCCTAAAAAATGTTGGCCTTGCACATGGTTTTAAAACAATGTGCAAGGCCTTCAAAACAACCATTGGTTTTATTGCACATGGTTTAGGAGGGCCTTGCACATGGTTTTAAAACCATGTGCAAGGCCTCCTAAACAACTCATGGTTTTATTGTACATGGTTTAGGAGGGCATTGCAAATGGTTTTTAAGACCATGTGCAAGGCCTCCTAAACAACCCGTGCTTTTAGGAGGTCCTTGCATATGGTTTTGAAACCATGCATGGGGAGACGTTGTAATGTTCGTTTCTAAGAAAATAAAAAATAATAATAAATTTTAAATGTCTATTATAAATAATATTAAATATTAATAATAAAAATATTATATGTGAACCTTAAATAAAAAGATGTTTCTTTTGGTTTGAATCAAATCAATGGCTATATATAGGACACACCAAAGTTGATAGCTCATTGAGAGCAATACCTAAGAAGATGTTTGCACGTTGAGAGATTTGATCCCTCTCGGTGCTTGATAGAGCCTAGGATTTGGATTTATGCTGGTTATTATGACACTCATATGCATGATACTGAGTGTAACAAGGCGATCCATAGTTGAATGATGTCTCCTAAATGCTGCTTGACCTTTAGCTCTCTTTTCCTCACTTTCTAGCCACATGTTGATCTTCTTTTCCAAAATACTACCATAAAGATTTGCTAAAGAGAGGGATAATCATAATGGCCTGATCATTAGAGGGGTTATTTTTATCACCACTTTTCAAAATAGGAATAACGAGGTTCTGATTCCAAGGGAAAGGGAAACCTTGCTTAACCACCAAATTAAAGAGATTATCGATGTGAGGGATGAGGACAAGCCCTCCAATTTTTAGGGTTTTTTCTTGATAACCTTCAATGTCCTTAGTGTTTCCATTTGCAAGGTGCCTAACACTAAAATACATGTCATCTAGCAAGAAAACTTCTTCTACCATAAGGAGGGTTGGAATTTTTTCTTTGACATCTAAGGATTCCCAAAGTTTTTTAAGATAGGAGTTCCAGTCCTTTAAAGCAATCTTATTATTCTCTTTGGTTTTTCTAGTTAGAAATTGCCTCCAAAATTTATTAGGAGCAATTTTAGAAAAGTACAATAGGTTTTATTGTAATTTATTTGTGTAGTGTATCTTTTTCATTTTAAATAGGGCTTTGTATCTCTTAATTTTGGGAGCCTTCCATAGCTTCCTTTATTTTTCTTCTTGGATTTTTACACTCTTAATCAAACCAGGGGTTAGTCTTTCTATTTTTATTTTCACCCAAGACTTCAATGGAGAACTTGTTAATGGAAGATGAGAGACTATAGTGAAATTGGGGTAGAGATCTTCTATATTGTCAAACCTTAAAAGAGGGAGCAAGTCATTTTTTAAATCATTCAAAAAAAGATCACATTCATTTCCATTAAAGATCATATTCTTATGGCCATGAGAGTTATTGTCTATGGGATCACTATGCATTTCCAAATTCAGGGTCACAATTAAAGGTCTATGATTTGAGTCTAGCTCAAACTCATTTAAAATTTCTAAATTTAACATCTTTTTGTATAAAGGGATATCAAAGATGACATAATCTATGTTACTACTTATAATCCCATGAATACATGTCATATTGATAGAATTTTGCCATTTCATTAGACCATTGCATATTATAACATCATGAGCACTATAGAGCCTCAAAACCAAACAAAGTGTCACATAGATATATAGAACTTCTCTTATACCATCTAGCTATAGTGAGGTCTTCTTCTAACCAAAGAGGTTTAGGGTTGGAGTAATTTCTTAAGAGAATATCTTGATTAATCGAAGTTGGTCCGTTAAAGTCTCTCATTAAGAGGATATTGCCTTTATTCCTTAGACTATAAATATTATTTTCCAAGCCATTGTAAGGGCAATTTTTATCTAAGTTGTTTTTGTTATAAAAGTTTGAGTTAATAGGGAAAAAATAACATATTGCTATGTAGGGTTTTTTAGCATTAATATCTATAATCTCTATATAAATATATTGGTTGTCAGGGTCTTTTGTATGAATCCTAACATGGGGGTATATGTTCTCCCTAATATAGAAATCTATACCACCAATTCCTCTACGATAAGATCGTTTGTTCCAAATCGACCAAAAGACAAATCCTTCAATGTTAGGGACCTTAGATTCTTCGTGCTCCTAGGTTCCAACAAAAAATATAAAATCAATATCCCTTCGGATCCAACTTAGTTTGGGGCATTTTTTCCATGGAAACCCCCGACAAATCCAAGAGGCGATCTGGAGCATATCTAGTTGATATTTTTAATTAGTATCCTTTTTGTTTCTATCTCTAATAACAACTTTTCTATTTCTAATTAATGCTCATTTTCTTCCTTCCTATCTTCTTTGACCTTTTGAACCTCCTTTCTTAATTCGGCTTGGTCTTTTGGAACGATATCTTCTTTTATAAATATCCTTGAACCTTTTAGATGAGGTTTTACTAAGTATGCCATATTTATGTTAATAGATCTAACTTTGACTCGAATTGACGTTTCTTTATTGTAAATTGATTTCCCCATCCTCTTTGCTTCTATGAAGCAGGTTGTTTTAGTTTGTAGCCTATTATGTAATTATCTCTTGACTATGGCTAGTGTATCCTCTTCTGCTTCTTCTTTTAAACTGAAAATTACAAGGTTCAAGGCCCATTTGTTATGCTCATGGTATAATCCTAAAATCTTATTCACTTCTTCTTTAATGGGTTTGATATCCATCTTACCTTCTAAACTATTTAGGGTCAATGTTTTATTTACCTTGTTTTCTAGCTCTTTAATCATGTCCTTCATCTTGAGATTTTCTAAAGTATCAACATCTTCTAGTTGGCCTGACTTTTTGGTTTCTTGGTTTTGTTTTTCCATTTCTTGTAATCTAACATCTATTTTCTATACCTTATTCTCTAACAACTTTAACGTGATTCCTATTTGGATTTGAATCACGCCTTCAAACAATGCAAATTTATCATCAAGCTTATCTTTTATCTTATTGTCTATTTGTTGTTGATGTTTGTCTTCAAAGGATATCAATTTTTATCGAGCAAGGTTTCTAACTGTGATTGAAGTTTAACATCTCTATCTTCTCTATTTTTCTCTAGAGAGTCTAGGCGATCATAGAGGCTTTGTAAGTTAATATTGCTAGGTGTTTGGTTGGCATACTTTTGTAAATGTGGTGATTTGTTCATATTTGACAGATAGTAGGAAGTAAATTGATAAATAGTCAGGAGAAAAAAAAAAAGGAGAGTGTGCACCTGATACAAGTCGTGTGACTTTTCCATAGTCCAAATCAAAGCTTATATTGAACCACATACTTTTCCCTAGCCTTATCAACATACCGCCTTGCTTCTTTATGAAGCACAAATTTTCTTTAATTTCCAAATCAGAATATTCAATGCTAGGATGAGCCACAGAGTTTGCTTCAATGCCCAGATCCCCAAAGGTTCCCCACGTCAATGCCCATATCACACCAATTTTGGAGATTTCGATTGAACCCTAGCTTGTGTCACCCCCATGCGATGTGTATTTTCCTTGCTCAAATGAAGTGGATTTAAAAACTGTGTGAATTCAGATAGATCTGTGGACTCGTTCAAATGTCATAATTTTAATGAATACTCAACTGCAGCAACATTGCTCACATCCTTGTTCAAATCTTAGAAGTAAGTTATATAACATTCAAGTTCGCCATAGATCATTTGTGGAAGCCCTAGCTGTAGATTAATCACTTATTCATTTGGCCAAGTCGTCATAAATCACTCGCTTCTTCGCTTGGCTAGGTCACCGCAGAGCAAGCCACAAAGTTCTTTGCTTGCCTAGATCGCTTTCCCAGATCATAGTTAAAACCTTTAGAGTTATTCCCTCTTCACTCTTCACTTGCCCAGACTCTTCACTTGCCCAGATCGAAGTTAAAACTTTCATAGTGTTATCAAGAGTTAAACCTTAGCTACGTATCAATAAATTGTAGGGAATAATTGTGGATTAATGTGAAATAATAGAATATAGTTTTTAGAAAAATAACGTGTTTTAAATTTAATTTATTGAATTAGTTTTAGTCATTAAAATTAATTAAAATTAAATATAATTGAGTTAATTTAAATAGTTGAGTTTTTTTTAATTGTATTTAGGTTTAAAAAAAAGAATTATGACAATGAACTCAAATTTGAATATATATTAATGTGATTAAATGTTGACGATTATGAATAAAAAATGAGAATCGCGGGATTCCTTAATGATTTGTATGAGATGATGATGGAATGTAATGTAAGCTTTTGGAGCAATGATGTAATTTTTTCTGGATAGTTTATGTTATTTTTTAAATAATAGATTTTTTTATTGGAAAATATATATATATGTGAGAGAGATTTAATTAGTTTGAATTTTTGTATAGTTTTAATATAAATGTTTCTTTTAATAATAATGAAATTAAATTAAATAAAAAAAATTGATGTAATACTTGTATATATATGAATTCTCAAATTATTAAAATTGTTTTTTTTTAAATTGGTTTTTATATTATATTGTCACAATATATATAGAGAGAGTTGGATTTGATTTTTCAAAACAAAGAAGCTACTTAGGCTTTTAGTAAAAAAAAACTCTTAACTACTTTGTTAGACTGTTCAAAAACTAAACTATGTCTATTAGACTGTTCAACAAATGCTCCATAATTGTCATAACCAGGATACAAAGTGGAGCTAAAAAAAAGTCCAAAAATATTGCATACTTATAGAGATAAATTAAATGACAGCATTCATAAACTATTGAAGGAGACCAAAAGGGAGAAACCATGTCAAACCTGATGCTTGAAGGAGACGCCGCTAATGATGCTTTACACGGGGACCGAGATCCAAGCATTGGCATTGCTTTGGAGGTTCCTCATTCACTTGATTAGGGTCTTGAACCTTGTCCTTGTTGCTTCTTTGGGAAAGCACTATCGCTTTAACATCCACCACCATTAGAGTCACTTTTGGATTTACATCCTTCATACTAATATTTTGAGAGCCAATGTCGAGGTCTGTTGAGATTGAAGATTGCATGGCCTTTGTTGAAGTTGCCATGGCAGGAATGGCCACCTCAGGCCCCATTTATACAATGAAGATCGAATGAGGAAGGTAGATAAGCTCGTATATCCTTAACAAACATGTACGTTCAAGCCATCCAACAGACCAATAACGAAGTTAATCGGTTTGTTGGATGGCTTGAACATACATGTTTTTTGAGCTCCAACAGCTGAGTCAATCAGTCCATTGGATGGCTTAAACGTACATGTTTTTTAAGCTCTACTATGTCTGCAGACCATTCAACCATCACATAAAAGCAGAAGGAGAGATCTTGAACTCTTGCCTATGTGTCAATACCCAAGCCTTGGATGTCATTCTGGATGTAAAGAAGAGTATATGCCATGGAGGTGAAGTGCTTAGCTATTTCTATGCCATCAGTCTCTCTATTGTGCTCTTAGTGAGAGTATTATTGTCAGCTTGAAGCATGAAGGCGCTCCCTAACCATGGTTCTATCTTCTCCATTTAGAGCTCACTAAGTCCGAGTAAGGAAATTGTTTTTGGAGGCATGAAAATTTGGATCTGGACTCCTTCCATCATTTCACTACATCTCTCCTCCATTAACATGCAGTAAATGTACAAGGTGGCTCGATAGATGTAAACATGTGGAAGGGAGGTGAGTTAAATGACCCTCCACCTAGGTATTTGTCACATCATTTTTAGACCGTTGCCTTTTCCTTAATAACACCCCATATGAGGGTAAAATATTTTATTCAAGTATGTCAACATAAATTGTTTTTTAATAGTGGACTAACTTGAATCATTTAGTATTTTAAATTTCATGTAGGAACTTCTATAATGGATTTTTTTACTGGTCTTATCATTATTTTTTACACTTCGGATTTGTAGGTTTTCATGACAAAATGTTTTATTTAAATATGTTTGGGCCAAATTAAATTTAAATTTTTTAATAAGTAAAGTTTGGATTTATATTAAACTAAAACTAAAAATTGTATAGATAAAAAGCAAACATCCTTATATGGAGAGTTTTTACATATAGTTTCCAAGGAAGAGAAGTGTTGATCTAGATGGATATAGGTGGCCACTCACCTATTCTACTGGTTCAAAAGAGTTTTCCATTTTGGCAAATTTCTAATAATTTTTCTATCGTGTTTTGGATTCTTCACTTTTGGGGTTGTTTTGAAGCCCTAAACGGTGTTTTTTGGGTATGTAGCAGCCCAAATGATATACACATGCCCTCGACTAGGCCTAATCTACTTTTGTACTCATCGGATAGATATTTACAGCATTTTTGTAACGTCCCCATACCCCTTAATGCCGATAAATTAAAAATCTTGCTAAATAACCTTGTTCTTCTTTCGAAACATGGGGCATGGCTGTTAACACACTCTCCACCGTTCATTATCATGCTTAGAAATCACTGTAATAGTATTTCCTCCATTCACATATCCATTATGCTACTGGAACCACCTTTTCCCCACTGGACCTGTCCTTTCTGCCTTCTGCCCTACGGGACTCGGAATTTGGAACACAAAACACGACGAAAACATTAACCTTCTGCCCTTCTTCCTTTCCACCTTCCACTGGGAACTCGAAAATAGGAGAACTAACGTTTGACAGAATCCCTTTACCTCCTTTCTGCCTTTCGCCTGGAACTTGGAAATTAGAGAATCAACGTTCGCTGGAAACCTTTGAACACCTTTTCGTTTTTTGCCTTCTTCCTTCCGCCTTCAGAACTCAAAATTCAAAAGAACAACTTACGATGGAAACATTCAACAGCCTACCACTTTTCACCTTCCGTCCTTCCTCCTTCGGCCCTCGGAGTCAGAAACATAACCTTTCGACGAAATTACTCAGCCACATTTTGCCTTCCGCCTTTCCGCCCTCTAGTGCGGAACTTAGGAATCGGAACTTAACCTTTCTACTTCGATATTTTTCCCATTTTCTTCCTACCACAGGCATACTCCGGGGTGTGAAAAATATACTTTTGCCTGGGAATTTTTGGCTCTCTTTCGCTTCCACCTTTCCGCCTTCCTTACTACAGACTTCGAAAGTCGGAAACTCCAACATTATGCCTTTCTCTTTTCCCTGTTTCCCACCTTCTGCCTTTGGCCTTCTGCAGGTAGATCTCGGGGTATGAAAACACAGATATTACCTTCAACTTAGCTTCATTTATGATCCTGTAACTAGGCTTCTAGCCTCCATGATCATGAGCAAAATGCATTGAAACATACAAGAGAAATATAGATGCAAATGCAGGAACACTCATCAAAAGTAAACTCTATTGAACATTAACAAGCATTCATCATATTCATTCATAAGAAAATAATTGCATAAAATAAATAACAAAGATACTTATCTTTGAAGATGAAGCTTTCCCGCAACTAGCTATGTGGCTGCAATGTTCCACCAACCATAGGCCAGTTGTGTTCATCAATTTCTCAACAGAACTGCCAGCCTTGAGGTGGGCATGACTTCCACAAGGAACTAGGGAACAATAGACTCACACATAGCCAGATCAAAACACACACAGTCAAGCCAACCTCTAGTTGGGTTTATCAGACTATCCAGCCAAGCCAACACCAAGTTGGGTTTATCAGACTACATGCAATTAATCCAAACACCATTGGGTTTATCAGACTAGACACAACCAAGCCAGAACCCAGTCGGGTTTATCATACTGATCACAATCAAGCCAAATTCCACAATAAGGACTAGCCAAGCCAACAAATGGATTTATAAGGCACTTAGCCAAGCCATCTCACTGCTGGTTTCATAGGCTAATCATCCAAGCCAACTATTTGGGTTTATCAGGCTATCCAACCAAGGATTACACACATGGTCAAAATGCATAACAAGGTACAATTAAGCCAACACACTATTCGTTTTATTAGACTGCTCAGCCAAGCCAATATTCAGTTGGGTTTCACGGGCTGCTAAGGAAGTGGAAAGGTAGAATGACTAAGCTAGTGGCTCATTCAAGAGATAGGGACACATTCACAATATATATTTGGCCTGGCATCCACATTACCTGCACCCCAACATAAGGAAGCATCCCCTTCTCTGCTCCACAGTCCCTCAGGCTATGCCTTCCCTTTCATTGCTCTTCACAGCGTGCAATGAAGATTCACCAGCCACTCTTATCTTTTCATGAGGTTCCTCTTTGCACTAGGTTTATCAAGCCCAATCCTCATCTCTTCCACTCTTAAGTCTTGCATACAGTTCATACCCAAACAGGGTGCTCATAATAGCAAATCACAGGGTTACTCAGCAACATAGGGCTACACACTATAACATAGGTAACCAGGTTTTCATCTCACCTTGTAACACACAGAAACAAGGTTTCACTAGCACACAAGAGAAACACTTTAGAACAACTCTTCTATGACTCCAGATAGTGAACAACTTAGTAAATCGCGTTGCAACACCGTGAACACTCGCAACTACCTGATTGGGAGTGAACGCGTGAATGAGTGAGTGTGTATGATCCAAATGGACACAACATTTAGGTGAAGACCAAGATGACAGAATCGACACACATTTTATGGGTTTACTTGCCCCATAAGTAAGAATACGAGTTCTACAGACTATAGGCATACTTAGTCATGAAAATTAGACTGTCATGCCCTGCTCTTCCCAAGGTATTGACTACCTCAACCAACTTCTGGAAGAAATAAATGATTGAGTGCATAGGACAACAGGTAACCGAGGTTTTATGGGTTTCCCCATTGACATCTGGTCTCATCCTATTGGCTCAAGAGTTTGACTAACTCCCCTCCCTATTCCTTGTGAAATCATGCCCCCGTCTATTTCACATTGCAGTCCCATATCTAGTTGTGGTGTTTTATTCATTGTATATTTACATGATATATCAAAATATACAGTGTCTGACTCAACATCATAACCAGAGGCATCAACCTTGATCACCTATACACAAAACACCAAATCACTGGAAGGGCCTTGGTCTTGATCTCATTTCCATGATTAACATAACATATACATCATGTACAATTTCAATACCATGGGGTCAAAACCGGGGCATTACATTCCTCTCCCCCTTACAATAGCAATGTCCTCAGTGCTTTACAAAATTGAACAAAAACTGGCACTGCCCTCAGTTTTCTGCAAAATTGAACAAAAATGGATGTGCCAATCACATGGCATCCTCTAGCTCCCACGTAGCCTCTTCAGGACAGTAGTGCTCCCATTTCACCTTCACTGGTCCAACGACTCGATTCTGGAGCACTATGACCTTCCTGTTGAGAATGTGCAATGGCTCGATTTGGAACTCTCCCTTGGGTTCCACCTGAATGACATCCCAATTTATCACATGGTTAGGATCATGTACTTATTTCTTAAGAAAAGAAACATGAAAAACATTATGAGCTCTAATGCTAGTAGGAAATGCAAGTCTATATTGGCCATATTCTTTCAAGCAATTCAAACGGCCCATGGTATCTAGGTGACAGCTCGGCACAACTTCCAAGATTCAAGGAACTCTTCCTTTCCCTCAATCTAAGGTAAACATGATCCCCAAAACTGAACTATCTATGCACTCTATGCTTGTCTGCATAGCTTTTATGTCTATCTTGGGTTGTTTTCAGGATCTACCTAATATTTGCAACTTCCTGCTCCATTTCCTTAAGAAATTATGGACCAAGCACAACCCTGTTCACTGGATTATCCCATGTCACTGGTGTCCTACATATCCTTCCATACAAATCTTCATATGGACTCATCCACAAGTATGCTTGCTATCCATTATTATAAGCAAACTCTACCAAGTGTAAGTAATCTTCCCACTTGGATGGTTTGTCCATCACATACATGCGAAGAATGTCTTCTAGCACTTGATTCACTCTCTCTGACATACCATCAGCCTAAGGATGGTAGGCAGTGGTGAAGTTCAACTTGGTACCCGAATCTACAAACATACCCTTCAAAAAATTGGAAGTGAACTTAGGATCCCTATCAGAGACTATTGCCTTAGACAATCCATGTAATCTGAAAATATCCATCATGAATATTTTTGCAATGGAACCAGTCTTATAAGTGGACTTGACTGGTATAAAATGGGTTTCCTTTGTCAAATTTTCCACCACAACCATGATGGAATCATGTTGTCTCCAAGTCATTGGAAATCCTGTAATAAAATCCATGGAAACAACTTCCCATTTCCATTCTGGGACTGGAAAAGGATGCAATAAACCTGCTGGGCATTGATGCTCAACCTTCACCTGCTGACATTGGAGCTTGATGGATTTCATCCTTAACAATTCTCCTCAAATCTGCCACATTTGGCATATAAATTTTGTTCTATAAGTAAGAAGCCCATATTCCTCCAATTTATATCCCTCATACCTCTTCTCAATACTTTGTTGCTGCAATTTGTCCTTTATCTGCACATACATTTCATCTTTATCAGTATGATTAACAATCTGTTGTCTCAAATCTGATTGCAAATACTAAGAGATGCTACATGCATTTCATGCACCTTCCTGCTAAGTGCATCAACCACTTTGTTTTTTTTTCCTTTTATGTGTTTGATTTCAAAATCAAACTCAAACAAAAACTCCAGCTATCTAGCTTTCCTAGCATTTAGAGTAGGTTGATCAAACAAATATTTCAGACCACAATGGTCTGCCCTTAACTCAAATTTTATGCCCATTAAGTAATGCCTCCACATCTTGAGAGCATGTACTATGGTTGTAAGTTCTAAATCATGAGCAGCATAGTTCTTCTCATGATCCTTCAACTTTATTAACTCATAACATACCACGTGATTGTCTTGCATAAGAACTCCTCCAAGTCCTTGATTACATGCATCAGTACACACCACAAAATCTTTCTTTGGGTCTGCAGTTTTCAGAACTGGTGCACTTGTCATAAGATGCTTCAATTGCTGGAAGCTTTCTTCACATCTTGGTGTCCATTCAAACTTTATCTCCTTCTTTTACAAAGAAGTGATTGGATGTGCAACCTTGGATAATCCTTCAATGAATCTCCTGTAGTATCCTACAAGTCTCATAAAAGATCTTACATCTATCACATTTCTTGGGGTTGGCAAATTCATGATGGCCTCAATATTTTTAGGGTCCACAGATATTCCTTCATCTGAGATAATGTGACCCAAACAATGAATCCTATCTCTGTAAAAGTCACATTTTCTTAGCTTTGCACACAACTTATGCTCCCTTAGCAATTGCAATGTCAATCTCAGATGTTCTTCATGTTCTTCCTCATTCTTAGAATAAATAACAATGTCATCAAGGAAAACAAGAAAAATCTTGTCAAAATACCTGCTAAAGACACTATTCATGAGACACATAAATGTAGCTGGTGCATTTGTGAGGCCAAATGGTACCACTACAAACTCATAATTTCCATACCTTGTTTTAAAGGTTGTCTTATGAATGTCTTCATCCTTGATTCTTACCTGATGGTAACTAGACCTTAAGTTAATGTTGGAAAATACCTTTTATCCTCTCATTTGATCAAAAAGGTCATCAATTCGAGGTAAAGGATATTTATTCTTCACAGTTACTTTGTTCAACTATCTATAATTGATACACAACCTGAGTGCACCAATTTTCTTTTTCACAAAAATAACTAGAGCTCCCCAAGGGGACACACTTGGCCTGATATACTTCTTTTCCAACAACTCTTCTAGCTACATCTTCAAATCTAGCAATTCTTGTGTACTCATCCTATAGGGTGTCTTGGACATTGGTGTTGCTCCTGGCACAAGTTCAATTGTGAAATCAATGTCCCTCTTTGGAGGAAGCCCTGGAATTTCATCAGGGAAAACATCCTTGAATTCCTACAAAACATGAGAGTCCTCCAACCTAGGAGCTTCATTCCCTACTACCTCCAACACATGGGCTGCATACAACCTGCAACCTTTCCTACAGAAATTCTTTAGTTGCATTGCTGAAATATGCCTAACATAAATTACCTTTGGAATGCCTCTTACAACCCTTAACTTTCCTTCTTCATCTATGCACTCAAAAGTCTTATTGTAACAGTCAATCTTCACTCTGTAAGCTTCCAACCAATCCATTCCAATGAGAACATCATAGGAACCAAGTGGTAGAACATTCAGATCTGCACAAGTGACTAGTCAATTCATGGAAAATGGGCATTTATCCACCACTTCACTAACCTTTCTCTTAGTTCCAGTGGCTAGTTCGAAAAACCATGATTTTCTATGCTTTAACTTCTTAAAAGCATAAATCTCAACAACTATAGGAGTAATATAACTGTGAGTAGATCCAGGGTCAATCAAAATAGAATCATATTGCTCAGCAATCTTACCTACAACTTCAACCACAGTTGACTGATTATCTTCCTGGTGGTCCTCCAACACCACATAAATTCTAGACATAGTCCTTGTCACTTGACCCACAGTTGCATCTTCTTGAAGGTTGTGATGCCTTACATACTCATTTTCAAGTGGACAAGTCCTGCGTAGATGGGGTCCTCCACATGTCTAGCATTGGAGCGGTTCTCTAATCTCTTTTGGATTTCTTGACCTACCATCCATCACTCTGGCTGGCTTAGTCACAGCTTGTGATGGCTTCTTTTGCTGATTTCAGAAGTGAGAAGGTTTGAAACCTTTCTTCCTTTGGTCAAACTTTTCATTCTTCTTATCCTTCCAAACCTTATGGATATCAAGCTTTCCTTTGTTATGATCATAGAAATACTTAGCCTTCCTGATAGCCTCTTCTAGAATTCTAAGTTCATCAAATTTTATTTTGTCTCTATATGCTTGAGGTAGCCCACTCAGGAAATGCTTGATTTTCAGTTTATCATCCTTGATGTATCTGACATACCTCAAAAACTCCAAGAACTTGTTTGCATACTCTTCCATGGTCTGTTGTCCCAATTTCAGCTCATGGAATTCTTTGATCTTGTCATCATAGTACATATCAAAGAGGTACTTCTGCTTGACATACTTCTTGAATTATTTCCACATGATCTTTCTATCATTGATATTCTTCACCTTCTTGGGGTGATCCCACCATATGGATGCTCTTCCATTCATATTGAAGATGGCTACCCTAGCCTTCATATTTCTTGAATAGTCTTGGACTTGGAAATATTTCTTCATCCCAAGAAGCCAAGCTTCAGCTTCCTGACCAGTCTTTACCTCACAATTAAAGAGAATAGGTCTTACCTTCTTAAACTCATCACGTGAGTTGTTACTGTAACGCCTCTTCCTCTTCTCTTTGTGAGATGAAGAGCTAAAACCCCCAGTGGATCCTTCAGAGTTTGATGACCCACTAGAAGACCTTCTTCTTCTTCTGGTACTGCTTTTGTTGCCTTCTAGATGTACTGCATGAAACCTAGATCTCATCCACCTTTGGATGTCTATCAAACTCTGTAGCATGGTTGCATTTAGTTGATGCTGCTCTTTCAAATCTTTAATCAGGCTTCTCATGGTGGCTACAATGTATGGCGGAGTCTCTTGTAATATCCTTCCATTGGAATTTGTTTCAGCATTTCTAACGCAAACATTTTCCCCCATAGCATATTCCTCATGATCATAGGGATTATGTACATCATTCATGTCATCGGTCCTCATGGCTGAGCTAAAAACCCACTTTTCCAATCAGCACTATGACTTTGAAAAATGTTTTAATCAAACAAACTTTTAGACAATCTCAAAATTCAAAAACACTTACCAACTGTTCACTTGGCTCATCTAGGCCCAATGTTGTAACCAACAGCTTTGTTAACTGTTCAACTTGGCCCATTTAGGCCCTAGTGCTGCAACCAACAACACTGATACCACGATGTAATGTCTCCATACCCCTTAATACGGATAAATTTAAAAAAATTCTAAATAACCTTGTTCTTCTTTCAAAACACAGGCCATGGTAATTAAAACACTCTCCAATGTTCATTATCAGGCTTACAAAGCACTGTAATAGTCTTTCCGCCCTTTATAGATCCCTTATGCGACTGAAACTACCTTTTATGCACTGGACCTATCTTTTTTTCCTTCCGCCTCATGGGACTCAGAATTCAGAACACAAAACACAACGAAAACATTAACCTTCCGCCAGGAACTCGAAAATCGAAGAAGTAACGTTCGATAGAATCCCTTGACCTCCTTTTTTCCTTCCACTTGGAACTAAAAAATCGGAGAATCAACATTCGTCGAAAACCTTTGACCACCTTTCCTCCTTCATCCCTTCCGGGTTCGTAACTCGAAAGTCGGAAGAACAACTTCTGACGAAAACGTTCAATAGCCTACCGCCTTCCGCCTTCGAAAATAAAAAATCTGAAACATAACCTTTCGATGGAATTACTCAGCCACATTCCACCTTCCATCTTTCTGCCCTCTAGTGCAGAACTTGGGAATTAGAACTTAACCCTTTTACCTCGATCTTTTTCCCATTTTCTGCCTCCTGCTCTTCTCCTTCTGCAAGCGGATTCTGGGGTGTAGAAAATACACTTTTTCCTTGCAATTTTTGGCTCTTTTTTGCTTTTTCCTTTTCGCCTTCCATACTACGAACTTTGGAAGTCGAAAACTCCAACATTCTGCCTTGCTCTTTTTCCTATTTCCCAACTTCAGCCTTCCGTAGGAGGATCCCGGGGTGTGGAAACACACATCTTACCTTCAACTTAGCTACATTTCTGACCCTGTAACCAGGATTCTAGCCTCCATGGCCATGAGCAGAATGCATTGAAACATACAAGTCAAATATAGATGAAAATGCAGGAACATTCATCAATAGTAAACTCTATTAAACATTGACAAGCATTCATCATATTCATTCATAATCAATACATTACATAAACAAAATAACAAAGATACTTATCTTTGAAGATGAAGTTGTCCCGCAACTAGCTATGTGGCTGCAACATTCCACCCAACCATAGGACGATTGTTTTCATCAATATCTCAACACAACTTCCACCACCGAGCTAGCCATGACTTACACAAGGAACTAGGGAACAACATACTCACACACAGCCAGGTCAAAACACACATAATCAAGCCAACCTCTAGTTGGGTTTATCATACTACCCAACCTAGCCAACACTAAGTTGGGTTTATCATACTACCCAACCTAGCCAACACTAAGTTGGGTTTATCAGGTTGCAGGCAATTAATTCAAACATTGTTGGGTTTATCTAACTGAACACAATCAAGCTAGCAACTAGTTGGGTTTATCAGACTAATCACAGTCAATCCAATTTCAGCAATAAGGACTAACCAAGCCAACAGATGGGTTTATCAGGCACTGTTGCGTTTATCAGGAACTTAGACAATCCATCTCACTATTGGGTTTCACAAGCTAATCATCCAAGCTAACTAGTTGGGTTTATCAGGATGTCTATCCAAGGATTACACACATGGTCAAAATGCATAACAAGGCACAATCAAGCAAACATATCGTTGGGTTTATCATACTGCTCATCCAATCCAATATCCAATTGGGTTTCATAGGATGCTAAGGAAGTGGAAATGTACAATCACTAATCTATTAGATCATTCAAGATCTCAGGACACCTCCATGAGATCTATTTGTCTTGGAATCCACATTACCTGCACCCAACACAAGGAAGCATCCCCTTCTCTACTCCATAGTCCCTCGGGCTATGCCTTCCCTTTCATTGCTCTTTAGGGCATGTAGTGAAGATTCACCATCCACTTTTATCTTTTCATGAGGTTCATCTTCGCACTAGGTTTATCAATCCCATTCCTCATCTCTTCCACTCCTAAGTGTTGCATGCAGTTCATACCCAAACCAGGGTGCTCATAATAGCAAATCACAGGTTAACTTAGCAACACATGGCTCCACACTGTAACACAGGTAACCAAGTTTGCATCTCACTCTGTAAAACAGAGAAGCAAGGTTTCACTAGCACACAAGAGAAACACTGCAGAACAACTCTTTTGTGACTCCACATAGTGAACAACTCAATAAATCATGTTGCAATGCCACGAACAATCACGACTACCCAATCAGGAGTGAATAACACATGAATGAGTGAGTGTGTATGATCCGAATGACCACAACGTTTAGGTGAAGACCAAGATGACAGATTGGGAATGCATTTTTTGGGTTTAATTGCCCCATAAGAAAGAATATGGGTTCTGCAGATTGCAGGCTTGCTCAGTCACGAAAATCAGACTGCCATGCCCTGCTCTGCCCAAGGCATTAACTGCCTCAACCAACTTCTGGAAGAAATAAATGATTGAGTACAGAGGACAACAGTTAGTCGAGGGTTTATGGGTTTCCCCATTGACGTTTGGTCTCATCCTATTGGCTCAAGAGTTTGAATAACTCCCCTCCCTATTCCTTGTGAAATCATGCCCCCATCTCTTTCATGTTGCATTCCCATAGCTAGCTGTGGTATTTTATTCATTGCATATTTACATGATATATCAAAATATAAAGTTTATGACTCAACACCATAACTAGAGGCATCAACCTTGATCACCTATACACAAAACACCAAATCAATGGAAGGGCCTTGTCCTTGAGCTCCTTTCCATGATTATCATAATATATACATCATGTATAATTTCAATACCATGGGGTCAGAACCGAGGTATTACAATTCTACCGAATGCCCGAAACGAAGATCGTATGCAAAAGTTATGGCTCCAGAAAGTTGATTGTTCAACTAACCACCTAGGGCCGCAAACTTTATGACGTTTGATCTCCTAAGGTTAGTTTTTTGGATGTTTAGGGTTCTTTCCCTCATGCCTATGATAACTAGTCCCTTACAAACTATTTTTGTAATCATCTTATTCACAAATTATATGCCAATCTAAATAAGTGCTCATTTGGCATGGGGAGGATTTAGTATCAAGGATACATCATGGACAAACCTGGTGTGCATGTGGATTCGGCCAATATCCAAGCCATTCACGATTGTTCGACCTTGATAACTCTCATAGAGATTTACAACTTCCTAGGACTTTCCAACTTCTATCATAGATTTGTGTTAGGATTTTCTAATATTGCTTGGTCCCTTATCTAGGTGACCAAATGGGGATCTAATTCTAAATTTGTTTGGTCTAAGTCACAACAAAAAACATTTGAAGAGCAGAAGTAATGCTTATGTTCAATGCCCATCCTTAGCCTAATAGATCTGCAACAACCCTTTTAGATTGAGACAAATTCTTTGGACTATTTTTTTGGCACAATCCTTACTCAGCATGTCCATCCAGTGGTATATCATAATGAGACATTCATATACAATCTGTAAGTACCCCCCTATGAAAAGGAAATGTATTCCATTGTCCAATCCTTCTGCCAATGGAAGCATTACATATTAGGAAAAGAGACAGTCATCCACACGGATATCACACGCCCCTGCAGTTCATGCAAACCCAATGAAAGTTACAGAATGACCGCCACCAAAAGTTGTCAAATTACTTGTAGAAATTCCACCTAAACGTTGAATATAAAAAGGGAAACACCAATTAAGTCACCAATTGCCTCAGTCAGCTTCCAATAACAACACTGACCATGGTGCTCAACTCTTGTGGCCACGATACCTTTGGGTGGAATTAACTATATGAAAGTGATATCAAATTCGCTCCCATCTATCAAGCACTATGTGCAAGCACACTGGTTGTAAAATTTCATCTCCAATAAGGATTGTTATGCCACCTGGGCCATCTTTGTGTCCCTTTAGGAAAGCATGCAAAGATTATTTTGGAAGCACATTATAGACGAGTGGCAGGGAATTTCGGCACCAAAAAGATAGTGATGGTATTGAAAAATTATTTTTATTGGACCATGCTCTAACAAGATCTCAACCAATATATCAAATCCTGCACTACACGACTATCACTAAACCTTCCATCAAGAATCAAGGGTTGTACGCCCCTCTTGCTACTCCCAATGGGCCATGGGAATCTATATCCATGGATTACATGCCATGACTACCTTTAATCTAGCATGGTAATGACTGTGTGTTTGTAGTCATGGATTGCTTCTCTAGGATGGCCATTTTGATAGCTTGCAAGAAGAACATCTTCGTTGAAGCCACTGCTAATCTCTTCTCTGAGAGTGTTAGGATTCATTTCATTCTACCACATACTATAATTTCCAATCGGAATAGCAGGTTCCTAAACATATTCTAGTCCAACCTATGGTAATTGATGGATACCAATCTCACCAAATTGTCTACCTTCCACACCAAGACTGATAGATAAAAAAAGGTTATCAATTGAATGATTGTGCATATTCTGAGAATGTACAATTCTAAACATCCCTGGACATGGGATGAGATCCTTCCTTATGTTCAATATATCTATAATAGATCCCTTCATATCTCTACCAACCACATCCCTTTTTAGGTGTTCTTGGCGTTCCAACCACTATCCCCAATTAATGTATCTTTTTGCATTACATCCACACAGGAGGAATCTGCCCATGCTCAGAATGAGGCTAATAAGGACACCATATTTGTTGAACGAATCCAGCACATTTTCCAACAGTTCCATGGATTTTGGAAAAAATCAATACCAAGTACAAGCAACGACATGACCGGCATCAGGTTCCACACAAGTTCTAGGTGGGTGATAAGGTTTAGTTGCACTTGCAGAAAGAGAGGCCCACCAAACCCCACCGCAAGCTTCTTCCACTTCGATATGGAACATACACCATCACCAAGGCAGTCATGAGAATGCCTTTGAGCTAAATGTTCCTCTAGTCCTTGGTCTGCACCTAGTATTTAATATGGAGCTCCTTCACCCATATTTTCCACCATTGCTAAACACATTAGAGGTGGTGGAGAAGTTGAAACCTACAGATATTAACCCTAACTACATGGAACAGGAAACGGCTAATCAGATCATGAACACAGAGGTTAAGGGCACCCTCCAGTAGACGATCCAACTATATCGGGTTGTTAAAGCATCAAAGCTACTCCACCAAGGCAAGTGGCTCACCAGGAGTCAATTTTAGTAGAATTTTCCCCATTTCATGGAGGAACTAAACACAATGGATACCATTGCTTCCTGAGGGGGAGGAATAATCCAGATGGATATAGGTGGACACACACCTATTCTACTAGCTCAAAACAATTTTCCATTTTGGCAAATTTCTAGTAATATTTCTTTGGTTTTTTTGGGTCCTGAACTTTTGGGGCTGTTTAGAGGCCCTAAATGATGTTTTTTTGGGTCCGCAGTATCCCAGTGGTTACCATAGGTTGTCATCAAGACCCAATCCACTATTGTACTCCTTGGATAGATATTTCTAACAGTCTACTGAACACCCTAAACATAGATTGTATGCACACGTTATGACCTAGGGAAGTTGCCTGTTCAACTAACCACCTTGGGGAAACAAACTTTATGACAGTTCATCTCCTGGGATTATGTTTTTAGATTTTTAGGGTCATTTCCCTCATGCTTATGATAAATAGGCCCTTCCTACCTATTTTTGTATTCATCTTGTGATGAATGAGTGTAGCCACCACATCTCTTCTCAAATATATAACTACCACCATTCTAGCTACTTTTATTTTGCATTCTATTATGTTTCATTCATTTTAATAGAATCCGTGTTTACTATATCACTGTGTTTCTTTCAATATATCTTTGCATGTGAACATATATATTCTCTTTCATTTTGTTCTCATATAAATATGAATCAAGTGAGCCCATGTCTAAGCCAGTTCTTGAGTCGCTTCTAGAGCCACTAAGGCAAACTGAGTTTGAAAACTAGACTATAAAAAAATTTCCCCATAGGCCAAGGGTTATGAATGAAAAAAAATAGCTAAGAAGTAACATACCAACTTTGAATTTTCCATGATCTCTTAACATTTCAAAACAAAGACTAATCCTTATCAGAAATAATCACAAAGGATGGACATGCAACTAAGTTCCCCATCTTGGTAGCGTGTTTGAAAGCTCCTAGGAAACATCGACATATCAGCTACAGGGTCAAGGGACATGATGGTGCTATGTTGCTAAAGCTTTTCCCAATGATCTCATAAGCTAGAGCATCCATATTTCCATTAATGTGTGCATCCTCCATGGTTAAACTGATCAACGCCTTCATACTCTAGAACATACCCATGGTCTTCATATGCCCCATATCCTAAGTTCTGGTTGAACTAGAATCTTCACCTAGACCCACAAAATATGAAATAATATTCTATGATCCCGAGAATTTCCTTTCGCTGCATAGACACTGCTCCAAAATCTCAGTACAAGCACAAGTTTTCCTGTTGAGACTGGTCTCAAAAAAACCTTTGGCGCTTTCCATTTCTGTGAGAGCTTGAGGTATGTGAGGTCTCCTGGGACCATTGGTATTCTTCCTCTTCATAACTTTGGTTCAAACCATCCTAAAAATCGCAATACCTAGAACCCAAGCTAAATGTCCACGGCCATAAGGAGGATCAAGTGACACAACTTCGTAGGGAGGAATTTAATCTAGGGAAGGCGAATCCTATCTGGATTTGCAGCAAGGAAATGGGAAACCCCCCCTCAAATACCTCATCTACATAATAACCTCATTACCTTGCATATTTCCATCTCATCATAACAATAACCACCACTGACGTCCATGAGAGCTTGCACAAGGGAAAATTTATTAACATGTGTTGTCAACTAGTTTCCTAAATGGGGATCATACCATCTACATAAAGGGTTCATAATGCAAGGATTAGGAGAATGGTCTTGCATGAAGTGGGAGTGGCCACCTTCCTGCAAGCATGTACCACCATCCTCGTGCTTAAACCAATATTACATGACCCTGGCTAAGGTCATCGGTATGATGGCACTCGTCGTGGGGGGTTTTGGGATAAATCATTGAATAGAATGTGGATAATATTAAAAATATTATTACATCTAAAGATATGAGAGAAAATTAAGATATTATAATGAGGTGATTAACACTAATATAGAAAATCAAAAGTATCTCTATGTTTTAAATATATAAAAAAAAAAGAAAAAATCAACATTGCTAAAATAGTATTGAACTCTCCATAATGAAATAGAGCATTTTACAATTTCTAGAATGTCACGGGTCAAAAGAATGTGGCATCTTAGTTACACTAAGAGGGTTCAATATGGAAATCACTTTATGTTAGAATGTGTTTTGTACACCCACATGGTGATTTAGGAATAGTTATGTTCAACCTTTAAAAACACATTTTTTTTAAAAGCAAACTGAGAAATGCCTTACCTTTTTTTAAGGTTTGATAAATTAAAGTCGATCTCTATGGAGGTGAATAAGAATCATCATCATCATACCCTTCAATAATGTCATTTGTTAAAAAATACAATCTTCAATAATAATGTTTATTAAGACGTTAACTTTCAAAACTAAAAAACAATGCATATTTAAATGGCTAAAATAGTCCATACTTAGATGACCACATGCATGTAGGGTGGATCAAGGCAATTTAACAAGAGTGGCAGTAGTCGAAGAAACAAAACAACTTCATGCTTCTCATAACTATTAATTATATATATAGAGAAAAACTAAATCTAGATGGAAGAGAAAATATGTCATCAATGAACCTATATTGGAATAGTCATAATGTGGTTTGACAAATATGGTGACGATGAATGCTAATGCACATCAAGTCCAAATCTCTTTGTATGCATAAAGACTAGCCCATTTTTTTTTACACCAACATAGATCCATATTAAACTTGGATATATCAATCACCCTAGAGGGATGGAATTTCTGGAGTAATTTTTTTATCATTTAATTCCATGTCATATATTAATTCCTTCATATTAAATTATAAACAAATTTAAAACTCAAAATTCTTTGTCACGGTACTAACATATGTTGCGTTAATGAATAATTTTATTTAATTTTTTTTCGTCATATAACATCTTCCTCATATTGGGATTTATAACACCTTGTTATTCTTGATGTAATAAACACCAAGAGCACAAATCCATATTTTTATTATTTCAATTATCATTGCATAAGTTTGAAATTAATTTGAAGAATATTTATGCAAATAAATTTTCTTCAAAGCTTGGTGGGTTAGCTCGAGTGGTTGAGTGTTGTAAATTGCAAGCAATAGGTCACGTGGTCAAGTCCCTGTGCTAGTTTCCTCTATAAATATTGTGGACCTCACTCAATGTTCTCATCAGATTAGCTTGCCAGAAATGCAATCGAATGATTTACCACATTTATGGGTATCAAATTTATATAAATTAATCTACATAGTTAAGTACCTAACGCTACATCTTGGATTTGTTTTTTAATATAAAATATTATGAATTTTGAGGTTATATAGTTCAATCTCAACTTCAATTCATTTCCAAGATTTTAACCCTTGACATTCAACTTACTTATAACCATTCTTTTAGTATCTCAAGAGTCAATTTCATGAACTCACCTTTTCCAATATCAAACTCAAAAAATATATTCTAGCTACAGTAAAATAAAGGCATAACAGTCAATTTGTTTATTAGGTTACAAACTGGGAAATTCCTTCTTCCAATTACAAATTTTCTAAAAATCTCTTTGCCAGCCCTAGTTTCTTGAATGAACCACAACATATGCTTTTTTCCTCAGCTTTTATGTCCGCTCCTATATGTTTTCCCTTTATATTTTCCTTTCACCATCTCATTGCACCATAATCATTGGATCGATCTTTGTTCCAAAAACCATAGATTTCTAGGTGGAGTAGAGGAGCAGAATCCCTTGAGTAGAGTGACCCCCCTTGATAAATTCCTAGACCAACCTATGTTGTGCTTCCACTGATGATTTCTGACAACCAAAAAAAGATACAATTATTTTCAAATTGCGAAGGAAGTATTAAAATATTTCCCTCATCAAGAAAGGGAAGATCAGAGCCTTGGTCCCAAAATCATCTAGCCACCACTTGGAATTACACCATAATGATCACATATAGGGGGGAGTATCCATCATGGAATTCTAGCTATGTTGTGGCTTTGGTCTTCTCCTGTAGGAGCTACCCTTCTCATCTCTGTAACCTTCCATCATTTCCAACCTAGAATGGCTATGACTCTGCATGAGTAGGGGATCCTTCCCTTCTTCTAGTTGTTTCGTCCATCATTCCAGACGTTCTGTCAACCTTGGAAATTTGACACGGCTCCGTAGGAGCCCCTTGTTATAATTTTTCCACCCGTTGTGGGGAAATTTATTTAAACACTTTAAATTTATATAAATTTGTTTATTAATATTTTAATTGTATTACATTGATTAATAAAATGTTTTAAATTTAAGGTGTAGCAAGTATCGAAGGAGGGGGAGTTGTGGGGGGAGGGGATTCATTGACCTTGATGGACATCAGGAAACAACATATTCATGATGATTAGGTAAAACATCCAATAATCAACTGAAGTGCTAGCATTAATGTAGGGCCTAAGGATGGCCAAGAAAATGAAACTAAATACAATCAAAGCCTGTGAAGATTCGACTATCATAATTGGGTATATGATCACAGGTTCCTTCCCACAAGACCTTGTTCTCAAAAAAATCATCTCTTGATTCTATATTGACATCTTGAAATAGATAAAGTGGAAAATATTGTATGTAAATTCCCCTATGGTGTCTTGGAAAAAGGAGGGGATAGGGTGTTCACCCCACTAACCTAAGTCTATTTATCCACTAAATTAAGATGAATTGCATTAATAATTTAAATAGGTGGTATGCTTACTCTATGCATTGAATAGATTGGACCATCATTACTCTTCATCCTCTCTTCAACTTGGAGGCTTCCAAGTTTATGATTTTTAGGGTGATGGGATATCTCAGACTATGTGGTTGTAATATCCTTGTGAATTAGTGTGGAAATCTTGAGTCTCGACCCCTTCAATTTTGGAATGGTCTTTCTAGAATGTTATACATGAAAGTGGACTTTAATTGACCTCCTATTTTTATGAGTTTCAAGGCCTCTGGTAAGGGGTATGTTGACAATAGAGAGTGTAGTCAATGACGCATTGTCTTGTGGTATCATTGTGTTTTTAGGATCCTTAGTGTTATCACTCGAAATTTTATCCTTTGGTGTGGAAGGATAAATCCAAGGTAACCTTACAAAGCAATATTTAGGAGGAAACTTGGCTTCTTTCCTACCATAGATGGATCTCTCAAAAATAAATAAAAAGTCCAGATATATCTTTAAAGAAATAGGTTTAATAATTTTAAAGGCTGAAACATGTGGATATCATTGGGCATAGAGTCAAAATCACGAGTTACAATGGAATGCAATTCTTTGCAATGAAGTTTCTTCATAGATGCGGGATAGTCACTATTTTACAATCGATTTCTTAATTGTTTGGTGATAGGGAAGAAAAAGTAACAATCCATTAACATGGACATCAAAAGATGAATCCAATATTAAATTTAGAAGAATTATGTTTGTGAATACTTGAAATAAAAGAACCAACTCATATGATTATGAATTTTGATTCAATATACACTTATTCAAGTATGAAATATAACACAATGGAAAGGAATAATAGGAAGCACATTCACATAAGAGAAAGGAAGTGCAGACTACAAAAAGAACAACAAGAGGATATCTTATATAGAAAAATCCCTACTTGGCTCTGCAATTTTTTTTTTACTTGAAAGCTCTATTGCACAATGAATTTTTCTCACCGATTCCAACCCCCGTTTCATTATAAATTATGCTTTTATACATAAAAAAATGCTCCTTGAGCTGATCCCTAACTACCTCTATTCCAAAAATCGTCATTTGTAACTGCCTTATTACATCTGTCCAACAACCTTAACAAACTAAATATTTATAACAACTAGAAAATATTTTAACTTTTCTTTGAAATAATATTTGTCATATCTTCAGCTCGAGCCTTGAAATGAAATTTTCATTGATGTAGCATGTATTTGATATTTCCATATCTTTCAATAGACTTCCGCTGATATCCAGATAACATTTCCATATTTTACATCCCTTTAGCCAATACCCTCAAATCTACATGATCCACATAAGAAATAGGTGGAAGTTGGGTCCCAATTGTCCTGAATGAATTTACCAATTCAAAATCGACAACCAACTTATCAAGTATGACTTTTCCTGACAAGGACTAAGTCATATCTTCAAACTTCTTATGATCTAACGTGGATTTAACTAGCAAGGCATGATATTTAGACTATGAAATCAACTTTCCATATTCATTCCAAAAAAGAGGTAGGCCTTTCTAAAATAATTCCACAAATATACCTTTAAAATATTTCACTTGATGCAACATTATGTCTGCCTTTGCTTGGATAGTCTCAATGTGTTGATGCTTACTAATAGCTTTTCTGGTCTAAGTTATTATTGTGATTCTATTTTTAATGCGCATTGTTCTTAATTCCTCTTTAGACAAGGTATTGAAAAAAATTATAATGCTTTTAGCTGTATCTGCTCGTTTTCTGTCCAAAGCCTCTTTTACAGTTGTACAACTTTGTATGGACACATTGATCACCATCTCCTTATCCTTGATATACTTTAAATAAGCCTTATTTTTGTTGCTTCTGCAATAATCATGTCCCAAAGGAGGTGTTTGGCACCTTGTATTGGAAACTGTCTTGACAGTTGTTTTGCTAATTTTTCATTTATGTCCAACAACTCCTTATTCATATTCTCAAAAAGCTTTCTTTATTTTTCCTTCTTTTTAATTATTTCATCCAGCTTTTGATTTTATCTTTTTGGGCTCTTTATCTCTTCATCTCTCAATCTGACTTGTGACATTTCTTGGGAAATGGCTTCAGTATTTGCTTCTGTACTTGGATGATATGTTTCCTTTATCTTATATTTTTGTTTCTCCTCTCTCTCCTTCTCGAAAGCCAACTGATTTTCATTCAAAACATTAATTGTATCTATAAGGAAACCTTTTTCCTTTTCCCGTTGGATTTGTTAGCTAGAAAGCTTCAACAATTTAGCATTACAGTCATTTAATTCCTTGGACAATGACTCTTTTGTCTTCTCTAACTCAGTTAACTCAGAACCCTGAATCAACTGAGTAGCTAAAATATTCATCTTTTTTTTAACAGCTGGATAGTGCTCTTGTTTTCAACCAAAATATTCTTAGTAGCCTATCCTTTATCAACCTCACTATCCATATCCAAAAGATAACCTTGAAGCTTCTTAATCTATTGTTGATGTATTTTATTTTCTACCTTTTCCTGCTTCAATTGACCTTCTATATTGGATACTATAGTTTGTAACTTTGAGACTTTTAATGTAGCTTTCAATAGATCAGTATAGATGACCTCCCCAGTTTGCTTGTGTAAATGAAGTTTATCAGTCATTGGAATCTTTTGCATATTAAGCCTCATTTCTGCAACTTTGTTTTGGGTAGTTACTGCCATTTTTAGTGTATTTTTGACATGGTCCTTCATAGTGACGAATGGAACATCCTTATCTGAAATGTTTCTTACTTTGGAATACATATTTAAAGATTATTTTGAATAAACATTCTTCTCTTGCATATAACTATTATATAAATCATTTATGGACTTCAATTTATCACTTGATCCCCCCTTTTGTGTCTCTAGAAAACTATATTCTTGAACTTCAAAAGCTGGGCCTTGGAATTTCTCTTTCGTTTTCTTACTCCCAACCTCAACCAACTCTTTCCTTGTCTTTATCTTATGTCTCTTTGATGCTTTTGAGTCCTCCTCTTCAACCTCCATAGCCTCTAAGAAACTTCTCTTACTTGTTATTTCAATCTTAATACGAGTTGGCATAATCATTGATGTTGCTTTCATTGTTGTAGAAGGATTTGCTTGTAAGCCTCTTGAATCCTCCATATCTGACTGGTAGTCCATCAAGTTAGCTCTATCAGCTAATCCTTCTATCTCTTGATGCTCAAATGCTTTATTTTTATTATGCTGCCTCCTCTTAGAGATGATATGATGTGGATCATAATTGATTTTAGTGGCCTTCATGAAATTCATATCTTGCAATAGGACTTCAACCACTAGAGAGAAACCTTGTTTTTGATGATGAATGGACCTACCTTCAAAGGAAACATGATTTTTGAAGCCTTTTTAAAGCTCAGAAATTGCTCATTTTCTACAATTAATTTATGTTTGATGAATTCCAGAGGAAAAATTCTGGGTGTCAAAAATGATAGCAGAATATATGGTTCATGAACAAAACCATACATTCTAACAATTGTATGTTCCTTCAGTAGGAACCAATCCCCAACCCTTCTAAATGAAGCAAACTACAATATTTCTTTCACTTCTAGTAGAACACTAGGAAACTTGTTATGAAACATTACTCTATATATCTCTTCCATTATGAGATTCATATAGTTGAAGTTGTTGTTCTTGATTTATGAAGTAAACAATATCTCTGGAAACTACAAGTTTTCCTCATTAAAAAATAGAAACATCTTGACCAGGTAAGACTGGAATCTGAAGTGTCTTGCTGTGTTGAAATTCACCAGGTGAGAATAAATATTCTCATCCAGGAATTCATCAAATTTAAGACAATGTAAATGACTTGACTCTGATTCAGATTGACACATTCTCATCTTAAACAATAGACTCAATAAAAGCTCTGGGACAAACCTATCAATGCCCATCTCTAAAAAATGACTTAGCAAGGAAAGGACCAATTGAGATTCTTCATTGAATAGGTTGATATCAAAAGGAAAGGGTTCATCTTCAATAGATACACAAGTTTTAAGGATTTTAGAATATAAAACTTGTTTTTCTTCCACAACAACATGTCTAAACTGCTAAATTAGGTTTTCTTCGATGAAATATTCCTGGTTCAAGGTGAATGATAGGGGTGCTTCAAGGGACTCTCTGATAACTAAAGCATTAATAGGGAAAATTATCTTAGACCTAGTTGAATCCATTACAATGCGTTCAGAATGAGAGTAATTATACACACAACTAGGCTACAAAATATAGAAAATTTAGGGTTTGGTCTGGACATAAATGGTGGAACTGAGACCTGTAAACACTGTGCAAGTTGACTCCTTGTTCTTTAAAGGTTTTTAATTTATTTTTTAACTCATGAATGGAACTAAAGGAAATCACAGTATAAAAAATGTCACCATCCCTATCCTCAAAAATATCTTCCATTTTACCAAATTCATGGACCTGTGTTTCAGCTTCCCTTTCACCTTCCATTTTAAACAATTATGGCAGGCTAGCTATGTGTCCTTCCTGGATGATGGCGAAGGAAATGTGTATTGTTTGACTTGGATTCCATAGGGTGCAAACACATTCCTTCCAATGCACAAAATACAAATACTCTGAAAATGTGTGCCCTTTCCTTTTATAAAATTCTCCACTAGTAGTTTCGGGCTCGCGGGGAGTGGTTTTACCCTACTGCCTTTCACCTAGTGAAATAAATCTCTGCTCGCCACATGGAAAGTAGTAAAAATTCCACTGGGACAAAACCAACCTTCCTCCCGTGCATGTTACAGGATTGAAACTCCTCTCCACCATTTAATCGTTGATCGCATCCACCCTTTAACCTTTGTCATTTTACATTTTTCCGATCACTTACCTTTTCTTCTGTTGCACAACCTCCCCCAACAAATCCATTGTCCATCGTTGATCTTTCTACTTCCAAATCCGAATCGTTACACCCTTCACCGTATACCAAAAGCACCTTTTTCACTACTTTAGCCACCTTCCAAGTCTATCCCATGGTTCTATGGAACAACGAAGAACACAACCCCCCTTTTCCTAGCTCCCTATCAATCATTTTCCAAATTATCAAACATAGACCCCTTCTTCTCACCTGTTCATCAAAACAATTCTAACACTTTGCTTAGGCCTACTCCTCCTCATTTTGGTGGCAAGAAAAATCTCCCTGATGCATTGTGGTTTCTACATTTTAAAGGCTAACGAATCCTAACCACATACCCATTGGATTATCTATAGTAAGCTACAAGGTCTGGAAAATAGTTGACAAACTAGTTTGATTATACACTTTAGCATTGGCTCAACCAACTTAGTGCTTGCTTTATGAAATTTCAGTTTCTCTCTAAATTGGGGATACCTTTAACACCCCTTCCTTCTTATTTCATTTTAGGTTTCAAGATAGGCATAGGATATTGGAGAATGGTATCCCATAGTCATCCATGATGATGCACACATGCAAATTTATAGAGATCCATCAAACATTGTGAGGAAATCAATGATGATTGTCAAGACTCAATGATGAAGGTTTTGAGTAGATGGGAGACATAGAGAAAGGATTGGGAAACCAAAAATGCCAAGGAAGACATATACACCACCAAATCTTGATGAAGGCTCAAATAGAGAGTCATAAGAGTAAAATTATAATGTTGGAGGTTGATAACAAGAGTTATAAACCGAAGCTGGAATGTAATACCCCGGTTTTGACCCCATTTGCATTAAAAATGTATATGATGTATATTGTGTAATTAATCATGGTGTGGAGCTAAAGGAAAAATTCCCACCATTTATTTAACATTTTATGTTTCGGAGATTAAAATCGTTGCCGATGGTATTTGGTGCTAGCCATCACATTATAATTTTGGCATCATGTAAATATGCAATCTAATTAAAAACCCACAACCAGCTATGTCAATGCAACAAATAATGAGATGGGGGCGCGATTTCCTAAGGATAAGAGGGGGGAATATTTAACCTTTGGGACCAATGGGGAAAATCCAAATGTCAATGAAAGAACCCATCAAACTGTCAACTATCTTTCTTGTCTCATTCACCCAATCATTTATTACTTCCAAAGATTGGTTGAAGTAGTTATTGCATGGGAATGGGAAGAGTATGGGAAAAGAAATTTGAATTTGGGGAAAAACATTTTTTACTTTTGGGGCAAGTTAACGCCCAAAATGCATGCCCATTTGGTCATACACCCACATTGTTCATCTCCTCACATAGTGGAAGCTTGGGAGATTTTTTACCTTCATGTTTTTGCCTTATATGGATTCTCCTTCACGTTGGGGGTTCTTGGGAGTTTTCTCATCATCATTCTTCCACGTTGGGGCTCTCTTAAGCAAATGGGATTTTCCTGTGTGTGGAATTTGTGATTTTGGAGCTCCTGCACACTTCAATCACGTTTTTGGAGCTATTGTGCCTTCACCATCCACGTTTTTACAGTTTCCCTCATTTTCCCCATGACTGGGAAGTCAGTTTTGCAAAGCTCAATGGTTGGGCTCTTGGCTTGACGTTTTTGTTGTTGTCTCCCGGGATGGGAATCCGTTTCTGTAATGCCTAGGGAATTGGAGAAGAGGCCACGATTTCTAGGTGTCTATGGAGGTCATTTTTTCCCACGTGAAGTCAATGAACATTTGGTGAAATTGATTTAGGCTCCTGGGGCTATTTTACCCACTTACCATTTCTAATTTTGGATTCCAGGACGTTTTGTCCATGCCCAACACTGTAATTGTTATGGATGCATATTTTGGCTTTGGTCTGATCTAATTTGGGAGTGGAAAGAGGTTCTGAACTGGCTTGATAAACCTAGTGTGTGAAGGGACCTCACAGACATATCTAGGATGCTGGTTTTCTTCTTTGCAAACCCTGAATAGCACTGGAAGGGAAGGCATAAACAGAGGGACTGTGTAGTAGAGAAGGGGATGATTCCTTGTGTTGGGTGGGTAGATGTTTAGAATCCAGGATATATTTGGTGTAGGTGCCCATATCTCTTTGGAGGAGCTCACTAGCTTAGCAATTAGCCTCTCCATCTCCTTTGCAGCCTAATAAACCCAACTGTGTTGGCTTGGATAAATTTTGTGGTATCCTTAGCTATGTGTGAGCTTGCTAGTGTTCCTTATTCCTTGTGGGAATCATGCCTAGCTCAAGGGTGGTAGTGATGCTCAGATATTGATGAGCACAATGGCTTATGGTTGGGTGGAACGTTGCAGTGACATAGCTAGTTGCAGGACGAGCTTCTTTATTAGATAAGTATCTCTGTGTTAATCTCTGCATTGTATTTGTTTAATGAAAATGATGAACATGTGTATGCTTTTTTCGTATGTTAAATATTTATGCATCTGTGTGTGTATTAGTTCAATGCATTTCATTTTATCATGTGTATGTTCATGGTATTTAAATATCTCGGATTAGATAGCATCATTAGTCGCGTCCTCCACCCGGTAGAGGGGAAGGGACGTGGCAGTGTGGTATCAGAGCTCATGTTGCAGCATGGGCCTCAATGGGCCATGAAGAGAAGCTAGCAAAGGCTATAATTACCTTCTATGGTCAGCAAGAAAAGAATCACATAGGAAAAATTTCCAAGATTTTCCTGAGGGTTAGAAAATTCATATATCAGTTTAGTTGGCTGAGTTCTGTCGATACAGTGCCGGCTGAACTAGCTAAGTTGTGCCAATGAAGGGAAAGAAAGAGAAAGAAAATCCCAATAATTTTCTAAGTGTTCAAGAAATTGAGTAAAATCAGAGAGTTTTGTTGATACATCGATTGCATTAGGTAAGTTTTTTCGATACACATTGGGAGAACTTGGCAAGTCGAGTCGATGACAGGAAAAAGGGAAGAAAATTTTCCAAAATTTTTCTAAGTATGGGTATGTCGAAAAAAAAACTTTGGGAGTTTTTCGATGCATCTTGGATGAGCTTTCCGATGCATCTTAGATGAGTTTCCGATGCATCTCGGATGAGTTTTTGATGCATCTCGTATGAGTTTTGTCGATGCCAAGGAAAGAAATAAAAATTTTGAAATTTTTTCCTAAGTGTCGAAAATCCCATATCGGGAAGAAAAGAGGAGTTTTTCTGATGTATGTCGAGTGAACTCGGTAAGTTTTTTTGATACGTCAGAAAATTTTGACGAGTTTTCTGTTTGGGTGGAAACGCTGAGTTGCTCCGAAACGAAGAATTTTCGTAGGTTTTCAATGGGATTTACAGAGACCAAAAAGGTGAAAAATAGCAACGATCTTATGTGCCAGATTGTGCGAAAATAAAATATTTACAAAAAAAAACGAGAGCGATGCCCTCAACCTGCCTTGCAGTTAAAGGGGGCAAGCCCCCTTGACCCTCGTCATCCCCCTGAGACATTCGTTCCTTGTGAAAAGAAAATTCTATGATTTGACAAAGTTGTCAATATATGATGTTTCCAATGTAGGTAAGTAATGTATGATTCATGTCAATGTTATGCAACTAACAATTGTGTTATTAACACATTTCACAGGATCATAGTCACCTTCAAAGGCAATATTCCAGATAGTGCATTTTGGTAAAGTGAGTTGTGGTTCAGCCATGAGATCCTTTAGAATGAATGATGCACATGATCCCTATGAGCACGAGGAAGATGCTATGGGGGAAAAAGTCTGAGTTGGAAATGCTGAGATAGAGTCTAATGGGAGGAGATTGCAAGAGACTCCCCCAGATTTTTTCACCACCATGGGAATCCTAAGGGTGGAGATGCAAATTTACAGGGAAGATAATGAAAGATTGGTTAAGGCTCAGGAGGGGCAGAATTAGTTGAATGCAGACATGCTGCAAAGTTTAACGAACATCCAGAGGCAGATGAACTCTAGGGACCATACAGTAAGACCAGAAGGTAGTAAGAGTAGTACCAAAAGAAGGAAGAGATCTCCTAGTGGGTCATTTGACTCTAGAGGATCCACCGACAGTTCAAGTTCTTCATCTCACAGGAATGAGAGGAAGAGACATTACCATAACCATTCATGTGATGAATTTAAGAAGGCAAGGCTGCCTACCTTCAATGGTGAGGTAAATAATGGACAAGAAGCTAAAGCTTGGCTTCTTGGGATGAGAAAATATTTCCAAGTCCAAGACTACTTTGGAAATATGAATTCTAGGGTATCCATATTCAATTTAACTAGAAGATCATCCATATGGTGGGAGAACTTCATGTGAGTAAAGAAGATCGATGAAAGGAAGATCGTGTGGAAGTAGTTCCAAAAGTATTTCAAGCATAAGTACCTCTCTAATAGGTACTATGATGATCAGATTAAAGAGTTCCATGTGCTGAGATTGGGACAGCAGACCATGGAAGAGTATGCGAACAAGTTCCTAGAACTTTTGAGGTATGTCAGGTACATCAAAGACGAGAAGGTGAAGATACAACATTTTCTGAGTGGATTGCCTCAGTCTTAAAAAGACAATAATTGAGTTTTACGAACCTAGAACTCTTGAAGAAACAATAAGGAAAGATAAGTATTGCTATGAGCAAAGCAAAGGTAAACCTGATTATCATAAGACATGCAAGGAAAAGAAGAATTAGAATTTTGAACAAAGAAAGAAAGGTTTCAAACCTTCTAACTTCAAGAATCAGCAGAAGTAGCCATCCCAAGCAGAGAAGTAGCCAACCAGAGCTATGGGAGAGAAGCCAAAAGATCCATGGCAGAATAGAGAACCTCTCCAATGTTGGAAATGTGGAGGACCCCACATGCATAGGAATTGTCCACTTGAGAATGAGAATGCAAGGCCAACTTACAGCATTCAAGAGGCATAAATAGTGGGTCAAGTAGCAAGGGTCGTCCCTAGGATTTATGTAGCACTGGAGGACCACCAGGAAGATCACCAATCAATTGTGGTTGAAGTTGCAGGTAAGATTGTTGAGCAATATGTTTCTATCTTCATTGACCTTGGTTCTAGTCATAGTTACATTACCCCTAGAGTAGTGGAGATTTGTGCTTTTAAGAAAGTAAAGCATAGCAAATATTGGTTAGTTTAGCTAGCCACTGGAACTAAGAGAAAGGTTAGTGAAGTGGTAGAGAAATGTTCGTTAGTCATGAATGGATTGGTCACTTGTGTCGATATGAATGTTCTACCACTTAGTTCCTATGATGTTCTCATTAGAATGTATTGGTTGGAATCTCACAGGGTAAATCTTGATTGTTACAATAAGAATTTCGAATGCATGGATGAAGAAGGGAACCCAATAGTTGTAAGAAGTATTCCAAAGGTGATTTCTGTGAAGCAGATTTCTGCAATGCAGTTGAAGAAGTTATGTAGGAAAGTTTTCCAGTTGTATGCATCTCATATTTTGGAGGCAACAAAAAATGAAACTCCTAGGTTGGAGGACTTTCATGTGTTGCAGGAATTCAGGGATGTTTTTCCTGTTGAGATTCTAGGGATTCCTCCAAAGATGGATAGTGATTTCACAATTGAACTTGTGCCAAAAGCAGCACCAGTATCCAAGACACCCTACAGAATGAGTACACTTGAAATTCTAGAATTGAAGATTCAACTACAAGAGTTGTTGGAAAAGAAGTATATCAGGTCGAGTGTGTCTCCTTGGGGAGCACTAGTTCTGTTTGTAAAGAAGAAAGATGGTATACTCAGGTTGTGGATTGATTATAGACAGTTGAACAAAGTCACTATGAAGAACAAATATCATTTTCCTAGGATTGATGACCTCTTTGATCAAATGAGAGGAGAAAACGTATTTTCCAAGATTGAATTAAGGTCGGGTTACCATCAGGTAAGAATAAAGGATGAAGACATTCATAAGACAGCCTTCAAAACAAGGTATGGACATTATGAGTTTGTAGTGGTACCATTTGGTCTCACAAATGCACCAACTACATATATGTGCCTTATGAATAGTGTCTTCAGCAAGTATTTGGACAAGTTTGTTCTTTTTTTCCTTGATGACATTCTTATTTATTCTAAGAATGAGGAAGAGCATGAAGAGCATCTAAGATTGACATTTCTCAGGGAGCATCAACTGTATGCAAAGTTGATCAAGTATGAATTTTATAGAGATAGGATTCATTATTTGGGTCACATTATCTCATATGAGGTGTTATCAACCCAAATGGCACTTCTCCATCCGAGTGCCGACACTTCATATGTTGGCACACAAAATGACACTTATGGATTGAAGGTTGCCTAGACACTATAAATGGGCATGACAGGAGATGCATTCACTACCAAACCAGCTTTCCTTTTTATCCTTTTATATGTTGATTGTTGTACGTGACTATTTCCATATCAACTCACGTACATACATGACTATCTCCACAGCATCCCACGTACTATACGCGAGTATCGTCATTGCAACCCGCATACCGATCTGTACACACATTTCCCTTATAGCATCTCGCATGTCATACACGGGTTGCTAGTATTCATACTTGCGTACACATCCATTTGACATTAAAAATAATAAAACATGATTAATGGAGATTTGTTGAGCCCTAATCATTAACTATCTCAACTGTCTCAACCTCCTCAACCTTCGAAACTGCTCTATTTCCCAAAGTATAAATAGAGGCTTGGGGAGGGAATTAATCAATCATATTTGGAGAGCAAAGTTATGCTGGTGGTATATCTTCAGAAGTCTTTGGAGCAGCAGAAATTAGAGTCCTTTGGTTGTAGAGGAGTCCTTGTTTCAGGCGTTGGGTTGTACACTTATCTCATTCACTATTGTTAATAAAGAGAATTCTTCTTCCAACTTTGTGTTGAGTCTCTTTCATGTATCATGGTTTGATGAATATTTTTTATTAAGCACTCTATATATTGTTCATCTAAATTGTCATGTATATATATGTATAAGATTGTACTTGGAGAATTTTCTCTTTGCAGGTGAAGGAGGTGCATACCTGAAAACTTTGGAAAGGAGCAGAGCGGAGAAGAGAAAGCTTGGATCAACCGTTGTTAATTGAGTGAGTTCAACATTTCTTCCTATTCCTTTTATGTACTTTAAAGCTGATTGTCTGAAAGTTTTAGAAGTAAGTTGGTAACCCCAGACCCTCGATTACAAGGGTGTTTATTCCTGTACTATAGAACTAGCGACTCCACTGGGGAGCCCAGACTGTTGTGGGTTATTTCTGTTGACTATTGCCCAGTCTTTGCCTTGGTTGTATGTGTGGTCTCTTGTCTTGGTTCATGCTTAGGGTAGTGTTTGAAGACCTTGAAAATTTTTCTTTTTATTAGAAAAATGTGTACCTGTACGCGGGTTGCTCTTGCATATAGTTGCGTACAGATTCCTGCATACGTGGGTTGCTCTATATGACAATCACGTACAGTACATGGGTTTCCCTTGTACACAGTTGCGTACAAGTCTGAGTATTCAAATTTTGGGGTTAGGGTTTGCTTGTCCCTGTCCCTCTTTAAAATTTGTTTGCTGGTTGGTCTTCCTTATAAGCATTGCACTATGAGTTTGATGACCTTGTCAGCCACACCTTTCACTTTCTTGTGAAGCCCTTGAGTTCTTATTGTTTGAATCATCTTTCTATTTGCAACTTGAAGTGGATTTTCCTATTTGGGTTATAGGTTCAAGTGTTGGTTGTCTGAATCAGTGATCAGGGTTCTAGACATTGTTTATCCCATTCTATTTTTGGATAGCGATTGGTTTACCACTTGCCTCCGTGTGATCTCAGTGTTTTCCTTACATTGTATCCGCTCAAGCTAGGGTTCCAAGTCTTCCTTAGGTGGTTGATCCTTTCTCTTATTAATCTGATTACTTCACTTTGCTTACTTTATAGAGTTTGTTTAATTCAAGCATACTCGAGTTTTGTGCATTCAGGTGCATAGTAGTCTTTGAGCATTTTAAAAAGTGAAAAGAAAACATTTAGAAGCTTTTGCATTTGATTTTGCAGAGTAGTTTTATTTTTAGTTTTTAAAATATAATCTCAAAAAAAACTACAAAAATATAGTCTTAGTATTCTCTTCATTGTTGCATTTTTCATCAATTTATATTTACAAAAAGAAGAAAAAGAAGTTTGTTTTAGTAGTAATAGTTTTGCTTTGGAAACATACACCTTTGTTTTTACATTGCTTATCGAGTCAAAATCATCATAGTCTTTCACTCCACTTGCCTTCTGAGTAAAAAATATCCCTTAAATTAAACGCAATTTTTTAAAACTCTATTAGTAATTTTTATTTTTTAGGGCCATACACCTACTAGCTTAGGATAGACTTGTGGGCTAGGAAGTGTAAACTTCCCATAAGTTTTAAAATTCAGACATAGTGGGCCAATCGATAGGTAAATCCTTATCTTTATCGATAGTATTTGGGAAGCTCCTCTCAAACAGGAGTCAATCATGAGGTTGTGTGGAGGCATTGGAATGAGGAGATAACCCTCTAATTCCTTGTCAAAATGTAAATCGGGACCTTTACGCATTTGGGAATTCTATCCTAGACAGAGTCAGGCTTGCGACTGTCCCCCCAAACTGTTGGTATAGTTAAGGTACCCTCTAGTCTCTTGACATCTAGGGTTCATACATAGGTAAACCGGAAGGACGGGCTTGGTAGGTAACCCTTGTTGAAAGTGTAGGAGGGCAGTGGGTGATTCCTCCTCTTGTGCCTAAGAACCTCTTCAAGGACACCAAGTAACTATTCTTCAACTTTCTTCGGGAAAGCATATCTTTTACCGCTGCTAACTGTTGAGACTTTAGGAATTTTCATAGTGATTTCTCTGTGGTTTGTCTGTGTTTAACCAAAATTAGGGTTTGAATTGTCAAATTTACAATTGCGGAAGACCAAACTATTAGAAGGTCATGAAGGTTGCAAAACCTTCCTCCTCTCATCACATTGGAACCTCCACCTCCACCTCAAAGGTGGAGATTGGACATGGATGGTTCATTTGAACCGATAGGAGTAAGTGAAGTTTCGGGTGAACCAAAACTTAGGGCTAGCCGTTTTGATTTTAATACAGTTGAGATAGAAGACTTGTAGGCTGACGAGTTTGCAAGGAATTTTAATACACCCTTGACTGACTTAAACGATCCTGTGATCGTCTAGGTTCGTCCTTTTGATCCACCCATATTTGGTGTCCTTGTGGGCAGGATTATGTCTACTGCAAGAGAAATCTCTTTTGATTCCACCTCAGCCACTCAGGCTGAAGGGGTACTACCTCCCCTGGTAGGTGCCCCTAGATCTAGTATACCTACTACGCCCCTAAGTCCAGTGAGCCGAGTGGTTCAATGTCAGTTCCCACAAACCTAGCAGGTGCTTCTGGTGGAATGGTTACTGGGATTCCTAGTATACCTACTATTCCTTCCTCCTTTCCACACACTGCCCAGAGCGGTCTGGTAGGATCCTCAACTTTTGTCCAAGGATTTCCTTGGAATGGGGGGCATATCCCTCATCCACTCCATACGTAGGCCCATCACCTTCTTATGTAGGAGTGTAGTTTGGAAACACTACCTCTTACGGGCAAGGTTTTCAAACTTTAGTCTCGGCCTCGTTCATGAGCTCTCCCTTTTCATTATTTAGCGGAGGGATACCCACTCCTATTTTTCAAACCTCAGTTTCGAATGGGGCAACCTGAACCTCTTATACTGCACCTCCCACCCATAATCCTGTGGCTTACGGATGGAATTTGTTTCAAAGTAATCCATCCACTTCGTAATCGGTGGCAGAGGGCAACCCCACCTTTACATATGGGAATTTGGGGGCAAGTCCCTCTAATCCCCATACTGGCACTTTTAGTGCTCCGGTTCGACCTAAGCTTTCTTTCCTGGAAACATTAACTTGCCAGATTTGTATAAATTGATGAACGAATTGGTGAGGCATGACCCCTTGTGGCCACCTGTTCCCACCAAATTGCCATCGGATATCCAAAAATTCGAAGGAAAAGTTGGTGAAGATCCTGGGGCTCATGCCACCACATTTCATTTATGGTGTTCTTCTAATTTGCTGAATGAATATTTAGTCAGGTTGAGGCTATTCCAAAGAACCTTAATGAGTATTGCAGCAAAATGGTACATTGAGTTGCCTTCTACTGCGTTCAGTAGTTTTTGGGACTTGGCTAGTGCATTCCTTAGCCACTTTCAGCTTTCGATTTGATACGATTTTGGAATGGACTTGTTATCTACCTTCAAGCAGAATAAGGCTACCCACATCTTGGATCACATCCAAGAGTGTAGGAGGCAAAAGAGCCTTATTAAAGCCACTGTTCCTCCTAAGTTCTTACTAGAATGGTTCCTTACATCATTATTGCCTTATATATCTAAGGAATTATCTACTTCAGGAGTGACGAATGAGGAAGAAGCTATCCTCAGGGCCTAGCAATTGGATTTGATTTATTCTCAATCTGGGATCTTGTATGAGATTATCCTTGAGGCACCGAGGCCTACCCATGATGCAAAGAAACCTAAGCCTGGACCCCATGCCGATGGTGTGGTTGGGTCCATAAACTCTCCCACTGTAGAATCTTTGGCCAAACAGCTCCATCAGCTGTCCGTAAAAAATTCTATGGTGAAGGCAGTAAAGGATTCCCCCTCACCCCAAAATGCAAATTTTTTTGTGCAGACCTCTTAGAAGAGCAATCAGCAGCTCGGTGGGAAGAAGAAGAGAGGAAAGAAAGGGGAGGGAAATCAAAACAAGCAGAAACCTACGAACAATGCTGATGGGGGCAAGAAAGAAAAGAAAAGGGTGAAATTCCAATGTAAGTTGTGCCATGAAGATCACCTCACTCACCTTTGTCCCCTTATGGAACAAGCCCAGAAGCTGCTAAAAGCTCAACAACTGGCTATCCTGAAGGATCCTTTTCCCCAAGGTAAGAATTCTGCTTCAACTTCTAATGTAGCAGGGGGCACTCCAAATGCCCCTGACCCCAATTATATCAACATGGTCCGATATTCAACTTTTCTACAGACCAGGAACAAAAACTATGAAAAAGAGACTTTTGAGAAGGGTAAGTCTATAGGTGGAACTTCTAACCCTCTCACGATCGAGAAGCCTGCTGAAACTATGCTTAAGATACCAAAAGGTGTCTTTAAGAATACCTTACATAACCCTAATGCTAGAGCTGCTTCAAACTACTCAGTGGTTGAAGACTTAGCCCAAACCTCGTGTGCAGTGTCAGCTTTATAGGTGTTACAGAGCTGTCCCGCCCAGCGGGATGCACTCTTAGCAACCTTAGGCAGCATGGACTCGTCAAGTCTCATGGTGAAATTTCACTTGTCCGATGTTAAAATTTTCCTACCTTACCATGTAGCCTTATCAATAGTTGTCATCCATGGTGGAAATACCATTGGAAGGACAGTTGTTGATGAGAGTGCTTCTACATGCATTATGTCCTTGTCATGTTGGAAAGCTCTCGGGACCATCTCTCCCCAGAGCTGGTCCCGTCAAACACTATGCTTACTGCTTTCGATGGAAGGTCATTCCGTCTGCATGGTATCCTACCGGATTTTGAAATTAAGCTGGCAGGGAAAGCAGTGTCTGTTGAGGTGGAAGTGATTGATGCACCTTTGGACTATAATTTGCTTTTGGGAAGAAGTTGGACTTATGCCATGTTCGCTATTGCATCGGTCATCTTTCGGGTGGTAGTATTTCCACACGAAGGGAAGTTGGTTACTGTTGACCAACTCGATTTTACTCGAAAAGGTCACATGGAGTATAATGAGTCCGTTGTGCCATTGGTTGATCAGTTCAAACCTGCTGTACAGAGCTTGGGGGTTGGAATTTATGCATCACTGATGGGAACATTTGATCTTCCAGCCCCGATTAACTATATAGGTTCTACTAGTGTGGGGAAGTCCATAGCCACGGTTGTTGATAGGACTGATCCTTGGGCTCTCCCTTCCCCCCATGAACCAAAAGTGCCCTTATTGGTAGTGTAAGTGGCTTACCAAGCTATCACTCAAACCACTGTTGATCCCATTCCAGACCCTCTCACAGTCTCAGAGGACCTGGAAGAAGTCTATTTGCCTACTTGGGCAAAAAACTCTTTGCATTCTACGGATTGTTTAGATATGGTTTTACCTTCTGATGAAGGCATTCTGGAAGCCATGTGCTGACGTGATAAGATTTGTGAAGATATTCATCATCGATCCTATTTTCTTCCAGAGCTAAGAAGGATAGAGAATCAAGAGTTTCATATGAGACTGACAGATGATGTTGATACACCCATGAATCCCTTACCAAGGGAAGGAATTGTTGCTGAGGAGAATATGGAAAATATTTCTGCTACCATCCCTATCAATATCTCTGTAAATCCTGATGTCATGGAAAATATACATATCGATGCAAACTGCTCTCCTGAGGAGATTGCAATCTATACGTCCTTGTTCAAGGAGTTTCGCGACGTTTTTTCCTGGTCATATGAGGAGATTCCAGGAATTGATCCATCGATAGTTGAGCACGAGATCCGAACATTCGCTGACGCTAAACCTGTTCGGAAAAAGTTAAGACCCATTAACCCATGTAAAGCGGCGGCTGTGAAGGCTGAAGTTGAAAAACTGTTGAAAGCTGGTTTTATTTATCCCATAGCTCTGATGGAATGGGTGTCTAACCCAATTCTTGTTGATAAGAAGCAAGGGACCATATGCATTTGTATTGACTTCAGATATTTGAATAAATCATGTCCTAAGGACAACTATCCCATGCCATTTATAGACCAAATTATAGATGCTTGTGCAAGAAGTGAAGTGTTCTCGTTTATGGATGGTTTCTCAGAATAAAATCAAACTCAAATAAAACCGGAAGAACAACATAAAAGTGCTTTCATTTGTCCTTGGGGTACCTTCGCGTACAAAAAAATGCCCTTCGGATTGAAAAATGTTGGGGAAACCTTTCAATGGGCAATGAACTTTTCCTTTCATGATATCAAAGCCATTGTCGAACCTTACCTTGATGATCTGCCTACACATTCTCGTAAAAGAATCGATCATCCAGATCACTTGTATCTAATCTTTGAACGATGCAGATACTATAAGATCCGCTTGAATCCCCACAAGTGCATGTTGTGTGTCGAGTCAAGGAAATTGCTCAGATTCATTTTCTCTAATAAAGGCATTCAGGTGGATCCATTAAAAGTAGAGGCCATTGTAAATCTGCCTCCTCCTCATTCGATTAAGAAACTTCAGAGCCTACAGGGAAAGTCCACTTTTCTCCGATGTTTCATTGTAAACTATGCCAAGATTACTAAGGGTTTCATGCACCTGCTAAAATAGGACACCCCATTTGTATGGGATGAAACTGCACAACTCGCTTTTGAGGCATTGAAAAAAGCTTTGTTGTCGGCACCTTTACTACATCCACCAGGTTACTATAGGGATTTTATATTGTATCTGGCCGCGTCCGAGTCGACCATTGGGGTAGTCCTAGTCCAGGAAGGCGATAAGCTCTAGGAGCATTTTGTTTACTATCTTAGTCATGCTTTAGCCAAACCTGAACTCAGGTACTCCCACGTCAAGAAATTGGCCTTAGCAGCTGTTTATGTTGTTCAGGGATTACGTCACTACATCTTACTAAGGACTACAATAGTAGTGGCAGATGTTAATCCTTTTCAATATGTTTTGTCCTGATGGATTGTTGGAGGCAAATTCAAAAAATGGATAGTCATTCTCCAAGAGTTTGACTTGGATTTCCAGTCCGCTAAGTCTAAAAAATCCTTAGTTTTTGCTGAGCTTATAGCAGAATTTCCAATAGAAGAAGATGTAGTCATTGAAGAGGACTCATTCCTAGATGAGCATATATTCTTGATATCCACCTCTGACCCCTGGTACGGAGATATAATTATATATATCTCCAAAATTTGAAGTATCCTGCAGCTTCCTCACGGCAGGAACGACGTAAATTACGCCTTCATGCTAAGAACTACCTCATCATAGGAGATACTTTATATCGTAGAGGGGTAGATTCCATTTTGCGTCGATGTCTTACCCATGAGGAAGAAGCGATTGTCCTGAATGATTCCCATAGTGGGGCGTGTGGGGGTCATTTATCTGGGTTAGCAACGGCCCAGAAGATACTATGCATCGGTTATTTCTGGCCCACAATCTTTAAGGATTGTGTGGAAGCGGTGAAGCGCTATCATCCCTGTCAGCTTTACGCCAGAAAAATGCGGTCACATCCCACTCCGTTATTTCCCGTTGTCTCGATGGGCCCCTTCATGAAGTGGGGGATTGATTACATGACATGCAACCCAGCCTTAGCTGGGGGCCACAAATATATCATTGTCACTATGGACTATTTTACGAAATGGGCAGAGGCAATGCCCACCTTCAAAGATGACGGGGAAACTGCAGCTTTCTTAATGTTCATTCAAATTATAGCATAGTTTGGCATACCCAAGGTGATTGTCACTGACCATGGCAATCATTTTCAAAATAACATGATGATGGAACTGACCACTATGCTGGGATTTAGACAAGAACATTCATCTTCGTACTATCCTCAAGCAAATTGTCAGGTCGAGGCTGTTAACAAAACTTTGAAGACTATCCTTAAATGTACTATTGATGCAGCCCATTCTAACTAGCATACCATGCTATATCCTACACTTTGAGTGTATCGAACTAATGTAAAAAATGCTACGGGTTTTTCTCCCTTCCATCTCGTTCATGGAGTGGAAGTCATTACCCCAGTCGAATGTGAAATCCCTTCCTTGAAAGTAGCTATTCATGTGTTACCTGATACGATGGAGCTTGAAGAACGTCCAGTACATTTAGAACATATTGATGAACAGTGTAGAGATGCGCTGATAGCAAATCAAGCTCAGAAAAATAGGGTCAAAAGCCAATATGATAAGTCAGTCAAGCCTCGGATTTTCTCTGAGGGGGAACTTGTTTTGCTCTGGGACCAAGACAAAGAACACCTGGGGGCAGGAAAATTCAAGGCCATGTGGTTAGGGCCTTATGTCGTGTCGAAGGTCTTAAAGAAGGGTGCATATGAGTTAATTGATTTTGATGGGAATAAGCTGCCTGATCCTAGAAATGGGCTCTACCTAAAAAAATACTATGCTTAGGCTTAGCACTTTTTCTTGTATTTTATTGTATGTATTTTTATGTACACTATTTTTTCAGTTTATGTTTTTATACCATCTGCTGGTTATTTCAGATGTCTTCCGAGAGGTACGTAGGTTTCGCTAATGGCACCAGTCGCCACACTTGTAATCTAGCTTCAGCGGCATGGGTCATTTATTCTCCCTCAGGATAGTTAGTTGCCTCAGGAGGCGCATGCTTAGGTCCTGCTTCTAATAATGTCACTGAGTATAGGGCTGTAATTGAGCTTCTATGGGATGCTTTGTCACATGATATCACTCAGCTGGAAGTTCGACTGGACTCTCAACTGGTGGTTTCCCAGCTTATCAGGTGTTGAACCTTATTCTATTGAGTCAGTTTATGCAAGTTAGATTATTGGAAAGAAATTTTGAATTCATTACATTCAATAACTTTCCAAGAAATTAGAATTCATTAACTGATGCATACACTAATTACATTTTGGATTGGCATTTAACACATATTTCATAATATACAGCATACACATAAAAAAATTTGTAAATAAGCCGACAATATATATATATATATATATATATATATATATGTATGTATGTATGTAAATATTTGTCCATAGATAGGTCGAGTCTCTGATCCTTAGATCCAGTCATAACTATATAATACACAAAAATATACAAAATATGGATCATAGTTCAACAAATGCCCTAGATCTAAGCCAGACCACCCTGGTCCCCCCGGTCTCCCTATACTCTGGCTTCTTTAGCCTCCTCGGCTTCAGCAGCCTCAACATCATCTATGTATTCTAAAACTGCTCTAGCTACCCGCCTCAAAAGGCATATCCAGATAGGTGGTACACCAACCACAAACTCCTGCATGATGGCTGGGATGTGTTCAATCTGCAAGGTGGGTACTCTCTAGGTAAGCCTAGCCAGCTTCCCCTCAAGAACCCTAATAAGCCCTTGGTCTTCTCCTAAGATAGGATGCACATACATGCATGGATTCCCTTCAGGGTGGATTGATCCAATATCTACATTTTGACATGTTTATAGGATTAGAAATCTTATACATATGTATATATCCCTATATTTTAAAATTCATAAAAAATTGAAAAATTGAAAATAAAAATTACCTAGCTCTCCCCATTCTCCTCCTAGAGGGAGGACAAGGTCTAGATCACCACGGAAATCCATCCCAGCATATGGAAACTGCTCCAGTGTTGGTAGCTGCCGCTCCCACCAAAAGTAGAAGTCATCATCATATACACTTTGCACTGAGCCACCTCCTCCCTAGCGAAGGAAGATATCTCCCCATCTACCCAACCTAGGCTCACGAGGAGAACGAACTGGTAGGGGTACTGCAGGGCTCAATCTTGGCACTCTCTCTCGAAGAAGGCTACTAGTATGCTAGAATATCCAAATTTCTTCCTCCTTCCTCTCTTGCAGTCAGAGAGTTGTTTTCTCAAAATCAGGATCACTTCCGAGCACCAATCATATAGGGCCCCCTACATGCAATCCACTTCTAACCTCATCTGGTTCCGCATAGCAAGATGAAGAGAAGATGATCCCACAACCCTCACTATGGTACTTGTCAATACCTGTAGAGGGATATCACATATGTGTACAATAGGGATGCAAATCCCTCTCTTTTGGGTACCTGGTGCACAGTATATGTCAATATAGTTTTGGACACTTAGAGGGTCACCGCCTCTGCCGGTGCCCTCCAAGTTGACTGGAGCTCCCCATTGTGATAAACCAGCAATGAAATAGATATCTTCTGAAGTAATCTCTAAGGACTCACCTTGAAGGTCAAACATGCCCAAATCATGATCCCAATAATTTATCATAAACTCTAGCAGGCAAACATTGGCCCACATAGGTGATGTACAAAAGAAATTTAACAACCCACTTGAACGTAAAACATTCACAGTGGGGGGATCTTGAAGTGCTTCTTGATCCATATCTTCATTCTCACGCTCCCTCCACTCAAGCACCATCTTCAAACCTAGTAAAAAAAGTATTGTAAACCTTTTGTTTCATGAAAAAATTCAAAATTTTGACCCAAAACACTACTTTTTCCCCTCACGCAGCATACCTGACTGTCTAGTTAGGCATGTCGCATACTGTATGCGACTGTCCTTCAGGGAAACCTACGTACAGAACGCATGTACGTGAGTTTCACTATAACGAACCTGCGTACGCAGCGTGCCTTTCTTAAGGGCACTTAAAAATATTAAATTTGGACTCAATTTTGAAATTTGCTAGGATCAAATTGAAGAGCTTGGGGTGTAGTCTTACCTGACACTTGCAGAATTGGATTTGGTCCACTGGATTGTCCACACTGATCGACTGAAGGTAGAGGTGAAAACTTGTTTTTTATGGCTAAAATTCAAAATGGTGAGTTTTATTTAAGTTTTTGAACTATTTATAGAAATTATATTTCTCAAAGTGGGTTTTTTCCTATAGTTCATAATTTATCAAACTAATACCATATCCTTTTGCCTTGTAACAGGTTTATCATTGTTCTAAGGTGTTTTTTGCTCATATAGGATGGTTTTTCGTCATTTCACATGCATTTTGCATTTATACTTATCCCATCTTAAACTTAGCAATCGACATTTTAACCACGGACTATGGTATTTTTTAACCATTAGCTCCTTGTCTTTACCATTGTTCTTCCATGGATAGGGCCTTCCTCTCATGAGTATCCTCATTTAGAACCTATGTTGTCTTTTGATACTCATGTTGCAACTGTCTTAGGTACAAGGGAATCCTTTTAGCTAATTTTCACGCCAAATGGAGCCTCATTTAGGTCTCTTTTTACAAGCTATCCCTTTATAGGACTTCCCTCCCTTATGGAGTTTCTTTAGGCCCAGGTTTGACTCCTTAAAACAGACTTGACTGCTGAGTTAACTTGTTCGTTCAAGCTTGTTAAGAATATGTGAATGGGCATCCACATTGGTGGTAGGTTATCTCTTTCTCGAACCATGCAAAATAGCATGAGAAAGGATCACTCTCTTTTCTACGGAATTGAGAAGAGTATTCTCAGGCATAGGTTTATCGCTTTTCCGGACTTGAGGGACTAAATTTACGGAAAAGGAACACCCGGTATGAGCTTAGTTTTCTCTTTTTCGTGCTCTGGACCTAAACATGAAAAAGATTCTGAGTGTACTTTATGTCTTTGTCATGCTCGTTAAACACTAAAGAACAAAGCATCGAGATTATTGTTGTAAGACCCATTTCTCGTACTCAAATGGATCTTTTCGAGTGATCTTGCTTTCCTTCACACTTGTAAAACTCAAGCTATATGCTACTCTTGAAGGAGCGTTGGGTAGGTGGTAATTTAACCTTTTTCGGACCTCCTTGACTAAGTATGAAAAAGGTTCACCTTTTCTTCTATGGAAGTTAAGAGAGTTCTTTTGGGGTATGTTTTATACTTTTCTAGCCTTAGGAGACTAAATTGGATGAAAAAGGACCCCCGTAGAGTCTTCTTTGGAGTTTTCAGATTCTCTAAATGTGAAAACACCGACTGAGCATGTACTAGTTCAGGCTCATTAAATCCATGAATCAGTGACACTATCAAGCAATATTCCCTCTTCTCTTCAAGCTTGTTAAAAAATGAAGAGAGACACGAGTTTACTTTCTTGGACTCGTTAAAATTTAACAGGGAAGGTAAGGAAGAATTTTTCTCTTGGTTTTCAATTAGTGGCATCATGTCATCCTTGAACATAGCACTCTTTGTTTTTTCCAATACCCATGTCTCAGTGTTCACTTTTAGTTCATCTCTTACTTTGAGTTTATTACTCCTCCTCTTGTCATTTTTACCCAGGGAATCTGATCATGTCTCCTACATGACAAATAAGTCTATTTGTTCTATCTATAAAGTTAAAAGCTACCTTGGGTCATCTTTGTGTCATGCTCACTGTTCAAGGACTTAACTCAATGTCTGATCTATATCCTAATCCCATCATTGTTGTATCTATTATCACTTGTTTCTCCCTTCCTTTACCCAATTCCTAGTCACTCTTGTGATCCGTTGGAGGATCTATTGCCTTCTTAATCATAGTATGGTTCCGTATCTGCACTTCTTGATGACGAAGACCTAGAGTTTTGAAGATTGTACCTTAGGATTCACTTTCATTATTGGTGAATACCTTTGCTTCAGTTGTCAATTATCACCTATTGATTGACAATCTGTTGAATCCGCTCCATGTTTGACTTCAACTTATATCTATTCACATGGTTTGGATTGTACTAGTTCTTTGGGATTGTATATGAAGACCTTAGTTCCCTATCTATGGACTAAGTTGCACAAGATTATGTTCTATCCATTTACACAACTTCCATATCTTTTAAGACTCATCATTGTATATTGTGGTTTCGATCCACCTTTGTAATATACATGGTCTTGTACCCGTACTATATGATGTACTCAAACATTTGTAAAGGAGCTAGTGTTCCAGTATATTGAACATAGAATCCTCATATATGACTTTGTATATGACATCATTATGTATTTGTTTGAGGTACTACCTCTACTCCATTGGATTTCTGAGTTCTCCAAAGATAATGATTATAATGTATTTCGGCCATCCTTCTCTTTGACCTCACACATTAGGGGGCATCTGTTATCAACCCAAATGGCACTTCTACGTCCGAGTTCCGACACTTCATATGTTGGCACACAAAAGGACACTTATGGATTGAAGGTTTCCTAGACACTATAGATGGGCATGACAAGAGATGCATTCACTACCCAACCAGCTTGCCTTTTTATCCTTTTATATGTTGATTGTTGTATGCGACTATTTCCACAGCAACTCGCGTACATACGCGACTATCTCCATAGCATCCCATGTACTGTATGCGAGTATCGTCATTGCAACTTGCATACAGATCTGTATGGGGGTTTCCCTTATAGAATCTCGTGTGTCATACGCGGGTTGCTAGTATTCATACTCGTGTACACATCCATTCGACATTAAAAACAATAAAACACAATTAATGGAGATTTGTTGAGCCCTAATCATTAACTATCTCAACCTCCTCAACCTTCAAAACTGCTCTATTTCCCAAAGTATAAATAGAGGCCTTGGGGAGGGCATTAATCAATCATATTTGGAGAGCAAAGTTATGCTGGTGGTATATCTTCATAAGTCTTTGGAGTAGCAAAACTCAGAGTCCTTTGGTTGTAGAGCATTCCTTGTTTCAGTCGTTGAGTTGTACACTTATCTCATTCACTATTGTTAATAAAGAGAATTCTTCTTCCAACTTTGTGTTGAGTCTCTTTCATGTGTCATGGTTTGATGAATATTTTTGATTAAGCGCTCTATATATTGTTCATTTAACTTGTCATATATATATATATATATGTATAATATTGTACTTGGATAATTTTCTCTTTGCAAGTGAAGGAGGTGCATCCCTGAAAGCTTTGGAAAGCATCAGAGCGGAGAAGAGAAAGCTTGGATCAACCATTGTTAATCGAGTGAGTTCAACATTTCTTCCTATTCCTTTTCTATACTTTAAAGCTGATTGTCTGCAAGTTTTAGAAGTAAGTTGGTAACCCCAGAACCTCAATTACAAGGGTGTTTATTCCTGTATAACATGAGGGTATATCTATAGACCCTGAGAAGATTGAGGCCATTATGAGTTGGCCTACTCCAAGAAATGTAACAAATGTAAGATCTTTTATGGGACTTGCAAGATACTACAGGAGATTCATTGAAGGATTCTCCAAGGTTGCACATCCATTCACTTCTTCACAAAAGAAGGGAATAAAGTTTGAATGGACACCAAGGTGTGAATAAAGCCTCCAGCAGCTGAAAAATATTTTCACAAGTGCACCAGTCTTGTAGATTGCAGGCCCAAAAAAATATTTTGTTGTGTGTACTGATGCATGCAGTCAAGGGATTTGAGGAGTCCTTATGCAAGACAACCACGTGATATGTTATGAGTCAAGAAAGTTGAAGGAACATGAGAAGAACTATGCCACTCATGATCTAGAACTTGCAGCCATAGTACATGCTCTCAAGATGTGGAGGCATTACTTGATGGGAAGAAGATTTGAGCCAAGGACAAACCATTGTGGTCTGAAGTACTTGTTTGATGAGCTTACTCTAAATGCGAGGCAAGCGAGATGGCTGGAGTTTTTATGTGAGTTTGATTTTGAAATCAAACACATAAAAGGAAAAGAGAATAAGGTAGTTGATGCACTTAGCAGGAAGGTGTAGGAAATGCATGTGGCATCTCTTAGTATTTTCCAATTAGATTTGAGGTAGCAGATTGTTAATCATAATTCTAGAGATGAATTGTATGATCAGGTAAAAGAAAAATTGCAGCAATAAATTATTGAGAAGAGGTGTAGTAGGGATTTCTCCCTAGATACGAGCAGAAATAGCTACCTTCCTTCTATAGGATGGAAGCGTAGGGTCTCTATGGATGGAAGAGAAACCTGCAAGGAAGAGTTAGCTTTGAGCCATGGAAACCCTGCAATAAACTGTTAGAAAAATAAACCTACAACTAGTCATCAATGGAGAACATGCAACATGCTATTAGCAATAAAATACCTGCATGTAAAAACAACCTACAAAGCAAAAACTAATAGCAGAAATTCATGGTATACCTTCCTGTTTTGATGAAATGGACCACCATGCCCTAGCAGGAAGCTACCTCTCAATGAAATGGTGTTTTGGCTAATGGAGCAAGGGAGAAAATGGAGGAGAGGGGTGAATGGCTTGAGAGATGTGGGTCTCAAGGAACTCACGCGGGTAGAGTAACGGTAGGTAGAGAAGGAATGTCTTAAGAGTGACCCCCACCCCTGTATGTATAGCTTTTTTCTAAGTTTTAGGGTTTTAAGCCCTTGGTCAAGGCTTTAGCCCGTTTTTAGGGCTTTAAGCCCCTTTCACCCATTTCTTAGCTCCTTTGGGGATTTTAAGCTCCTTTGAGGGGTTTTAGCCCTTTTTTGGAGGTTTTAGCTCCTATGAGAGCTATTTTGGCTCTTTTATGGGTTTTTAATCCCTTTTAGGTGTTTTTGAGCCTTTACAAGGGTGTGGGGGTCAATGAGGATAGTGAAATAGATGTCTTTGTGTGGTGTAGGTCATGTAAAGCTAATTGGGTAATTTTTTGGGTTAACAAATTGCCCCCTGATGTGTGAGGGCAGGAGCTCATCTATGGTCAATGGACATCATAGGATTTTCTGGGGAGAGTTGGTGCTTCTTGGGCTGGGACATGGTGGCTTTTGGTTTTTGTATTAATATGGTTCCCATAAATGGGTGAGATACAAATAATGTGCGACATGTATATGGATGAGGCGGGCATCCCCATGCTCATGAAGATGTCAAAAGAATAATGTGATATAAGCTCTACAATGCAAGAGACGATCATGTACAACTGTTGTTACATAGTGGTTGCCTCAATAAGAGGCTGAATACAATACTGATCTGAAGAACTGCTACATTGGACTCATGGCATTCGCATGGAATGCTATATCTTCATGACTGATGGTATGATGGATCTAGAATGGTACATAGTTGTAGGGACTCATTGACGGAGAGTCAGAGTCTCTGTGGTACAATATGCTACATTAATCATGAATCTATATAGAAGCACTGCTAGGGCTTCTGAACACTGTCTCCAATGCAACCCGAAAATCACAAGGGACATGAACCTGTCTAGGTCCCGTAACAAACTCACCAATGTGCTAGAGTCAGGTGACATCTAGGGTCTTCGACCAAATATTGCATGGACCAATACCCTATACGAATCTCAACTGTGCGATGATGTAGCTGGAGTCGAGCACATGAGACACAACCATCCCGAGAGGCACTAAGGACTCCTCTCAAGTGGTCAAAACAACCATCAATGAGGTTAATGAAACCAGGATATAGGGACCTTTGGGTCTATCCTCTGGAATATATGTGTTGTCATCGACAGAGGGAGACCTGCAACTGACCAAGGCAATGGTGTTTCCTTGACCAGAAGCGTGAGGGAGATAACCGACGGATGCGAGACAATATGAGGACTGACCCAATGAATGGGGAGGGTGAGGAATAGGGGTAGGGAGAATGTAGTGGACTCAAACTTCCTTTGTTCAGAGTATGATGGTAGGGTGGACCAGGAAGCAAATGAAACTGACTCATGGGAAAGGGATAATAGTTGTAATATCGGGGATGTAACTGCATATGGGAAATACTTGGGGGTGGTAGACACAAGGAAGACACATCGGAGAATACTCTAAACAAAGGTGACCTAAAGTGGGAATGTTGCTGAACTGTTGTATGTGGGGTGGTGTGTAAAGACACCATTGTGGTATGATCTCGTGTATTTTTAGCGAACCCAAGAAAGTGAATGCTTGATGGTGCTTTCAATTTTAGAGAGTTTGAAAGCATGAATAAGACTCTAGTGGGGGATGGGAGACTTATTTACCATTGGTAGTCCAATCAGGCCGAAAAAAGGTTAAACCTGTACTGACTGGACGGTCGTTCAAATAATTTTATGAGCATGAACGAAACCAAGTTTTCTTGGTGATCTTTTCTTAATGAGAAGGCTAGAAAAGAGCTTAATGAAAACCCATGGTGATATTTTTCATAAAGTTCGGCCCCTCTTCCCGAGAAATCATAAAAGGATGCATAGGGGAATGGTCTTGGATTGAATGTGCCAAGGTGTTCCTTTTCATATGGTAGTCTACATGGTTCACAAAAGGAGATAAACAAAGCTATGTAGATGCCCTTTTCGATACTTTAACGATCGGGAGAGGAAGAAAATGCTCTTGTTGATCTTTTCATTCTTTTAAGAGTCAGAAAAGAGCTTAATAGAAACTCCATTATGGTCAACCGATCGAGGGGGCACTGAAGGTGCCCCTCACTCGGGACTATGGACAATGTTCCAAAGGTCATCAATGTAGTATGGATGGAGCAGGTGGGACTTGAACATGCCAATACATGCATGGGATAGATCGTGGCAGAGGCACGCAGACCAAGGTGGCTCTCGGACAAAGGTCAGGAGAGTCTTATGTGAGTTGTGGTGGACGGACTGAACTACATATGATGTGAGTGCAAGTCCGAAGGAACTTATATGCCAAATGCATGCGAAAGAAATGATTTGCCCTTCGAGAAGTGGTCCGGGAACCCGTGTATGCTGCGGCAGACGGATTCGACAGTTATATGCTGAAATAATAAAATGATGTGCCTTCCAGGAAGTGGTATGGAATCCTACATAAGTTGCGGTGGTGTAAGTTTGGAGACTAGAATATGACGCAAGTACAGGTTCGGAGACATTTGTATAACAAAGTGGAACGTAAACCGAGGTAACTCTTAGGAAGTGGCCCCAAAAATTACTTGTTAAACATGAGACAATGGTCTTATTGAAATATAGAGGACGAAAAACCGAACTTGGCGGTGTGAGGGGTATCTCCAACAGACTCCAAATGACTCGGACTAGTTGCTAATGGTGTTGCCCCTAGTGCAGTGATGCAGAGGGAAAAAATAGACCAAATGGGGGTCGATGGGTATGAATCTAGCTCAACTTGCAATGTGCAATTCCCATGGTGGTATGTAAATTGATGTGAATTTAGGTAATGGCCCAAGGAATCGATATGGAGGGAGTCAGTCTAAAGGTCCTTTCTCGACCTGGGATTGTTGTGCAACTGGGGAGATATGGAGAATACTGGACCTCCAGGACAGGTCTAGGGACCTGAGGGTATGCTAGTAGGGTGGTATCTAGATCATATGTGTGACATACTCTGTGCATGTGTGGTACCACACCCTCTGGTGGGCTATCCTTATGTGTAGAACTATTACTGGAGGGGGGGCTTTGATTTGTGGTAAAAACGTTGCAAAAAAAAAAGGAAAACTAAGCGACTCATTGGTGATGTTAAGCGTAAAATCTCTTGAGGTAGATCCCATTATGGGGATTCTCCAAGAGTTTTTCATCAGAGTCAACAAGAATGTATGCCCCTTTTCCGAGGCACCGGTGGATGACATATGGGCCATATCACAATGACTTGAAATTTCCTTTTCCCAACTTATCATTAGGTTGGTCATAAACCAAAACCATATCGCCTTCACTAAAGGTACGAGGGTGGACATGGGAGTCATAATGGGATTTTGACCATGTTTTCGCTGCTTCAATGGCTTGGAGGGAATTCCAATGGTATCCTATGGTTTTCTCAAGTTGAAGGAGTCATTCTTCCAAAGACGAAGTGTCAAGGAGGATTTCTACTTCAAGGCAGAGTGATGGGATCTGGCATTCTATAGGGAGTACTGATTCAACACTGTGTACTATACGGAAAGGGTTGAAACCGGTTGCGGTTTTTGTGGATGTGCTATAAGCCCATACGACGGAAAAAAACATGTGGCACCAATTGGTTTTATGGTTTCCTACCATCCTTTGGAGCATTGTTTTGATGATTTTGTTGACTGCTTCAACTTGGCCAATTCTCTGGGGGTAGTAGGAAGATGAGTACTAGTGTTCGAATTTCAACATGGTTGAAAGATCAGTCCAAACAGCATCTTCAAAGTGCTTACCATGGTCTGAGACCAACTATTTGGGAACACCAAATCGTGAAAAGAAGTGGTTAAAGAAGAAATGTGTTGCCATTTCACTTTTACAATCAAACGTGGGCATGGCCTCAGCCCACTTAGTGAAGTAATCAACCACCATAATGATATATTTATGACCGCTAGTCGAGGTAGGGTTGATTGTCATGACATCAATTTCCCATTTGTAGAAGGGACCGATTATGACTACGGAGTGTAATGGTGCAGGGGGGGTTCTTACCTTTGGGGAAAAGAGATGACAGTTGCGATAGTGTTTGATTGCTTCTATGCAATCAATGAAGATGGAAGGACAAAAGTAGTCAGCACACAAAATATTCTGGGCGGTTGCAAGACTTGAAAGGTGCCCATCGCAAGCTCCACTATGACAGTTGTTAAGGACTATCTTGGCCTCGTCATGGGTGAGGCAATGACATAAGATGGTATCAATGCCTCAATGATATAAAACATCTCCAATCAGAATATGGTGAGCGGCTTGATGTCGGATGCGTCGCCTTTCTTCACGGTTTAAGTGGGCCGCAAACTTCTATGTACGCAAATATAGCAGGATTCCCCCATACCATGGGTCTTCCGTGGTTATGACGAATAGGAAATCATCAGGGAGGTCATCCTTGGCTGGTGGTGACGTGGTTAATGGGGGTAGATCTATCATGAGCGCGGCCAATGCTAGTGCCTTTGTGCTTTTCGAGGAAACAAACTCCAAGTCAAATTATTAGAGGACGACTACCCATTTGGCCGCGCATCCTTGTAGAAGGTGACTACTTCAGAGGTACCGCATTGGGTTGGAATCATTCACTACTCAGGTATGGTTTGCAATGATGTAGTGGCCCAGCTTTTGGGTTGAGAAAACGACGGCCAGGGCCAATTTCTCCTCAGGTGAATATTGTAGTGGGGGACCTATTAGTTTCTAGCTGACATAATAAATCACATGCTCCTAATAAGCATCGTCTTCCTGGACCAAGACTCCAACAATGGCATTTTCTGAGGCCAACACATAAAGAATGAAGTCTTGAGTGAAGTCTAGTGCCAAGAGTAATGGTGCGGAAGCCAAGGCTTGTTTGAGTGCATCAAATGATTCATGTGCTTGTTGATCCCAAACAAAGGGGATTTTGGTGTGGAGTAGAAATATGAATCCATGGGATTTCGTTGCATACTCTGGTATGAAGCAGCGAAGGAAGTTGGCCTTGCCTTGGAGGCTCTGTATTTGGTGCAAGGTTTGTGGTATAGGGAGATCAAGGATAGCTTGAAATTTGAGAGGGTCAACTGTTATCCCTTTATGGGACACGATGAACTTGAGCAAACGACCTGCTGGGACACAAAAAATGCACTTTAGGGGATTCAAGCAAATTTTGTACTTGCGGCATCGCAAAAAGACTTTCCACAAGTCCTCTATATGTTGTGCTCATTTTCATTATCGAATGGTAAGGTCGCCTAGGTAGACCAAAATGATTTGGATTAGTTCAAGGAAACAATACGTCATGACGTGTTGGAAGGTGCCTCCAGTGTTGTTTAGACTGAAGGGCATTACTTGGTATGCGACTGTGCCCCACGGGGTTGTAAATGAAGTCTTGTAATGATATTCTTTCTGGATGTGAATTTGGTTATATCCCAAAAAGCCATCCATGAAGGAAAAGACCTCATGTTCGGTACATGCATCGATATCTGATCGATGAAGGGTGTTGGGAAGTTGTCTTTAGGACACACCCAATTTATATCATGGAATTTTGTGTAAACGTGGATGGTACCCTATTTTTTATTCACCAGAATAGGATTTGAAACCCATGTGCTGTAAGCAATAGGGTAAATGAAGCCGACTATGCCCATCTTCTCAATTTTGGCTTTGACCGTGACAGCTTTAGAGGGATGGATTGGTCATTTCTTTTGGCGCATGGGGACCACATCAGGCCATGTGTTGATGTGGTGCTCAACAATGGATGGATCCAACCCAGGTATTTCGGTGTAGGACCAGGTGAAGATGTCATGGAATTCTTGGAAGAGCGCTTTGTTGGAAGCAACTTCTTCCTAGAAGCAGGATGCCCCCAACATGATTTCCTCAACAATATCAGGATTGGTTGAGATGTTGATTAATGGTTAGTGAACTGTTGGCCATGTTCCCTTCTTCGAAGGCATCAGGTGTCAGAATGGGATTTTTGAACCAGTCGACTTTCCCATGAATGAAATCCTTTGTTTCAATGAAAAACTAGTCAGACTGCGACACAAGTTCTCTGGGGAGGAAGAACGAGTGGTGGTGCATGTCTGTAATATAGCTTTTAATTGCTAAGCAACAATTACATGTGTAATATCTTCCATAGGTCTTTTACCTTTACCTCTATCTGGATAAGTTATCTCTGATGGACCTTTTGCTTCCTCAGCTTCTTTACCTTCTTTATCTTTTCTTACCTTCTCCAGCATGCTTAGCTCCATTGTCCTATGAATCAAAAACCTAGTTTTAATCTCATGTTGATACTGTAAGATGAGGTTTTGTTCATCCTTTTTCTTAGCTCTAGCCAAGACTTTAGAAAATGTTTTCAATCCTTGATAAATAGAATCATCAGGGACTTCCTCATGAACATAATCAATCTTGATATGGTTTTTCTTGAAATGGGCACTAAGAAACCCTTTAGGGTCATGTTTCCTTTTTCTATCAAAACCAATTTTCAATGAAGCTACCTAATCACCCAACATTGCAGCCCAAGTTGAATTTGGAACACCTAATGGTTCGAGGTCCAAAGGGAATTTAGGCCATCCTTTCTTTTTAGGACCAAATAGTTTCTTGTAGACACCATCAGTTACATTCTGGAAAGAAACCTCTTCAATGACCAACTTGTTAGGAACTATCTTGGGTAGCATATCAACAGTATTGCTACCCCAAATTCAAATGTATGAAAATGACTCACCAATATACCAGTCACCCATTGTGGCAATGAAAGTTCTAGCCTTAGCTGAAAACACAGAAACTTCCTATTTGAAGATAGAAAAATAAATGTTACCAATGAAATGTTCACAGATTTAATAAAATATAGCTACATAATTAGCATCCCATAGTGCTAAATGATAAATAGGTAGCAGTAGGTCTGGTAAAGTCCAGTTCCATCCCAAATTGGGATATTGAAACTCAGTGAAAAATAAATCAATGCCAAAAGGAAGAAATTTGGCTTCTTGCAAGCAGTAGCTTTCCGATAATATTGGATAGCCATTTTGATCTCTAGCGACAGGATTGATGCCCATGGAAAAGAATCTCTAGTTGTCAGAACATGATGGGCAATTGAAGCCCATTCAGCTTTAAAGACAGAACAATTGGGAAGACCATAAAGTCTACATAACATGGTTTCCAACAAGGAATACGGTTCCCTAAACCAGGAAACCGGGTATAGGTCATCAGCTTTCTGTGAAAACTTGCTAGGTTCATTCATCCAAGATTTCAACATTTCGTTAAAATTGTACCTGGTCTTGGAAGTTTGGGAAAACTTAGCATTAAGGGGTTGCACATCTGGTTTAAGAGCACAAGCTCTGGTAAAAACCTCAGGGAAGAAGGTGGCTAACTATGAACTTGAGCTATCATTAAAATACTGGTATTTAGGGTTTGTGTGGTCCACAATCCATTTGACCGCGTCAGTGTAGGGGAGTATAGTAGGCCTGGCAGCAATGGCATGTAGCCCAAAATCCCTAATTTTCTGGTAAGCCATCTGGTCATTTTGAATATCAAAGAGGTCATCATTGTCAAAGATTGAGTAGACTTTGGGCCATTCAATTTGATAAATCTCAGTAATCCTACCACTGGTGTGTGAGAAGACGCCGAAGTTTCGGTCCTTGGTCAGCATGTCTTTATGTGTGTTCTTGCAACGAGTAATTCATGACATTCGTGGAGATTGAATAACTCTTTAAATGCATAAACATAAATCAAGACAAATTGAAAAACCAGAGTAACAACAAATAACAAACCATAAAACAGACAGAAAAGACCAACCTGAATCTACTGAAGCTGTGAAAATGGTCTCTGGTAAAAATTCGTAGTAGAACTCAGACATCAATGTAATTTTTTACAATGAAAATGCTAAATAAAATGCAAAGAACATGTCTATTTATAGATTTTCTGCGGGTCGAATTAAAACCGTAGGATTAAAATAAATAGACGATGGAGATTAAATCTTGTGAGATGTGGGATCAAGTTGCGAGATTTAAATTTTATGAACCTTCCCACAATCCGCATCTAGAAATTCGGATTACGGGTTGCGGGTTTCTGAAACTCACCACGCCACACTTAATTCAAACTTCTTCCTAAAATCCACAATCCGAAAATTTTGGGTTTCGGGATGAAAAATGCAATGATATAAAAAAAATGTTTCTGCACTCCGCATCCCAATTTTTGGGTTTTGGGTTTCAAGTATGAAAAGTTGGAAACATGAAAACCAAGCTCCCGCAACCCGAAATTTTGGGTTTCAGGTTGCGGGTTTCGAGAAAGACTTATTTTTTGGAAAATTTAGTTCTTTCCAAAATTCACAAAAACACACCAAAAGTGCATGAATTTTCAAAAATTGTTAACTAATTCAAATCATGATAAAGACATAGAAACCATGATGAATTTCAATGGGGAACCACTAAAATGATTAAGGAACTTAAAGCATTACCTTTGCATATAAAATTGGGTCTCCCATGTTTTGCATACAAACATGGGATCTGTATTCCAATTCACAAGATTGAATTTTTTTTTTATTTCTTGACTTGCCCCCCTTCCATGAAAATATTTTAATTTCTTTGGTGATATCTTTCAAAGTTTTTTTGGGAGCTAATGGGATTGAGCAAGCATAGATACGATATGCAATGAGAATTGAATTGATGAGGACTATCTTACTAGCAGGATTAAGCCATCTTGTCCCCCATGAGATGATTTTTTTTTATCTTTTTGACCAACCCTTGCTAGTTGGCAACTCATTTCTTCCCCTTGAAGATTGGGATCCCAAGGTAGTTGAAGGTGTTCCAAGATGCATTTCCTTCAAAATTCGAGGGTCCTTCCTATCCTTTCCAAGGTGCTTGGTGGGCAGTTCCATCCATAGATTTTTGTTTTAGTAGAGATTACTTTGACGTCAGAGGATTTTAGAAAATAGATAAGGCACCTTTGAATCTTTCTACAATGATAGAAGATACCCCCCCAGCAAGATGGTGTCGTTTGCAAAGTGTGCATGGTTGAAAGCTCTAACTCCTCTAGTTATCTTTAGGCCTTTTAATTCACCATATTCTTGCATATGTTGAAGTTTCCTGCTCATTGTTTCATCCACCAAAAGGTATAGGAAGGGGGACATTGGGTGGCCTTGGAAAAGGCCCCTTATTTCCTAGAAAAAACTTGGTGGGTCCTCCATTTACTGATGGTGCAATCCACGGGTTACTGATACAGGCTTTGACCCATCTAACAAATCTTTCGAAGAAACCAAATTTAGCCATGGTTTTGAAAAAGTAAAAATGATTTACTATGTCAAATGCATTGGCCATGTCTAGTTTGATAGCCATGCCTTGCTGCTTTCTTTCCATGCTGGAATGGATAGATTCCTGGACTAAAATTATATTATCCAGTATCTATCACCCAACTACAAAATCTCCTTGCAATTTCAAGATGAGACAAACCATGTTTTTTTTCATTCTATTGACCAGGATTTTTGAGAGTATCTTATATGAAGTGTTGCATAGTGAAATTGGCCTGAATCAGTCCAGTGAGAGAGGGTTGTTTCTTTAGGAATTAAGGATAAGAATGATGAGTTTGTGGCCCCACAGATCTTATCTTTTTTCCTAGTCCAATTAAAATTCTCTTCATATCTTCCTTTATGATTTCCCACACAACTCTATAGAAGTTTATGGCGAATCCATTAGGTATAGGTTCTTTGTGTGCTTGAAGAGACAAATTCCATTTTTTTTCTCAAATTCCAATATAGGTTTTAAAAGCTCTCTATTCTCCGAGTCTTCAATGTGCTCTAGTATTCCAGAGAGGAGATATTCTTGAGCTTCCGAGTCAGTCTCCTCGCTATATGTATAAATCTCTCGAAAGTGGTTGAAGGCATGACCTTTCATTTCCTCCTGCCTCACTATCTTGTTACCATTTTTTTCTTTTAGTTCTTTCCTAATGTTGTAGCTTTGTCGAGCCTTTGTTTTCTTATGGAAGTACTCTGTGTTGCTGTCACCTCCTTTAATCCATAACTACCTGGACTTTAATCACCATTCCTCTTCCTCATGCCTTTAATATCTTTGTGTTCAATTCATTTTCCTGATTTAGGAGCATGTGAGTCACTTCTTTTGTTTCCATGCATGAGTGGAGAGCATCAAAATCTATTTGGAACCTAGTTTTAATATTGCTAGGATTTTCATAGCCATTCTTTTCCCAATTCTTGATAACAGAGTGCACAGCTCTTAATTTTGATTCCTAGATAAAGCTGGGCAATCCATGATATTGTTGATTCCATGAATTTTTAATTAAATCGGTAATTTTTCTATCTTGCAGCCGAATCGAGTTGAAGCGAAATGGAATGGGTTGAAGATTTACAGGTGGGGTTAAATTCAAGGTGATGGGATTATGATCAGAAACTGCTGAAGGGAGGGAAAAGGAGGCTAGGAGGATATATTTTTGAAGGAAAATAGAGCTTGCCATAAATCTATCTAGTCTTATCGCAATATGGCCTACTCCATCTATTTTGTTTCTTCAGGCGAACTTCCTATTCTTTAGAGGAATATCCAATGGGTCCAGATCTGAAATCAAGTCCTCCATCTTCTCACCAAATGGATCCCTAACCTTTGTTCCTCCATGTTTCTCCAGCTGTGACTTCGTGGTGTTAAAATACCCAACAATAATTAGGTTGTTTCCTCGCAGGTCCTCATGAAGCTTGGAAAGATCTTCCCAAAAGATTGTCTTGTCTCTATAATGTGTTGGCCCATATACATTACATATGTATGGGGAATTTGAATCATCCTTTTTCTGTATTTTGGTAAGAATCCAATGATGGATTTCTCCCAGATGCTCCTTTGGAGCTTATGGCTTTGCCATGGAAATTTTTCTAGGACCATAAGAACGCCATTGTCTCCACATTTGACATTTTTGTCTCTTGGATTAGAAGTACGTCAGGCCTCTATGATTTTATTATATATTTTATTGCTTCTACTTTGCTTGAGCATCCCAATCCCCTGCGTTTCCAAGAGACAACTTTCATCATATCTTGAGCGATTGAGATCCTCTTTGGGATCTGCCATCCATTTTTGTCCCTATTGGGTTTCTTAGGTATTGTAGAAGTTTTGTTTCTTCAAGGCTTCATTTCCTTCCTAATTCTAACTCTCTTTTTGTTTCATGTTCTTTATGATATCTTTGCTAATTTCTACCTATAGTGTTTGGTTGCAGGGCTACGTCATGCAGTTCCTGCGAACCTTGTGGAGGTGATTGTTCTGGGGAGAAACCTTGTTGTGTGATTTTGTTGTGTTTTACCATATCTGCCCAGGACCCCCCTGGTGTTGTGGACCATTCAAATTATTTTTTAGTCCCCCCAGTGGATCCTTCAGAGTCTGATGACCCACTAGAAGACCTTCTTCTTCTTCTTCTGGTACTGCTTTTGTTTCCTTTTGGATGTACTGCATGACACCTAGATCTCATCCACCTTTGGATGTTTATAAAACTCTGCAGCATGGTTGCATTTAGTTGATGCTTCTCTTTCTAAGCTTTAATCAGGCTTCTCATGGTGGCTGCAATCTATGGTGGAGTCTCTTGTAATATCCTTCCATTGGAATCTATTTCAACGTTTCCAACGCAAACATTTTCCCCCATAGCATATTCCTCGTGCTCATAGGGATATTTGTGTACATCATTCATGTCATCGGTCCTCATGGCTGAGCCAAAAACCCACTTTTCCAATCAGCACTATGACTCTACAAAATGTTTTAATCAAACACACTTTTAGACAATCTCAAAATTCAAAAACACTTACCAACTGTTCACTTGGCTCATTTAGGCCCAATGTTGTAACCAACAGCTCTGTTAACTATTCAAATTGGCCCATTTAAGCCCTAGTGCTGCAACCAACAACTCTGATACCACAATGTAATGTCTCCATACCCCTTAATTTGGATAAATTTAAAAAAATTATAAATAACCTTGTTCTTCTTTCAAAACACGGGCCATGGTAATTAAAACACTCTCCAATGTTCATTCTCAGGCTTAGAAAGCATTGTAATAGTCTTTACGCCCTTTACAGATGCCTTATGCAATTTAAACTACCTTTTATGCATTGGAACTATCTTTTTCACCTTCCTCCCTGTGGGACTCAGAATTCAGAACACAAAACACAACAAAACATTAACCTTCCACCAGGAACTCGAAAATTGGAGAAGTGACATTCAACCGAATCCCTTGACCTCCTTTTTGCATTTCTCCTTTTTTCCTTCCACTTGGAACTTGAAAATCGGAGAATCAACATGCATTGAAAACCTTTGACCACCTTTCCACCTTCCTCCCTTCTGGCTTCGTAACTCGAAAGTTGGAAGAACAACTTTTGATAGAAACGTTCAATAGCCTACCGCATTCCGCCTTCTGCCATCGAAACTCAAAAATTTGAAACATAACCTTTCGATGGAATTACTCAGCCACATTCTGCCTTCCACCTTTCTGCCCTCTAGTGCAGAACTTGGGAATTAGAACTTAACCTTTTTACCTTGATCTTTTTCCCATTTTCTGCCTCCTGCTCTTCTCCTTCTGCAAGCTGATTCCAGGGTGCAGAAAATACACTTTTTCCTTGGAATTTCTGGCTCTTTTCCGCTTTCGCCTTTCTGCCTTCCGTACTGCGAACTTTGGGAGTCGAAAACTCCAACATTCTACCTTGCTCTTTTTCCTATTTCCCACCTTTAGCCTTCCGCAGGAGGATCCCGAGGTGTGGAAACACACATATTACCTTCAACTTAGCTACACTTCTGACCTTGTAACCAGGATTCTAGCCTCCATGGTCATGAGCAGAATGCATTGAAACATATAAGTCAAATATAGATGCAAATGCAGGAACATTCATCAATAGTAAACTCTAATTAACATTGACAAGCATTCATCATATTCATTCATAATCAAATACATTGCATAAACAGAATAACAAATATACTTATCTTTGAACATGAAGTTGTCACACAACTAGTTATGTGGCTACAACATTCCACCCAACCATAGGACGATTGTTTTCACCAATATCTCAACACAACTTCCACCACTGAGCTAGCCATGTCTTCCGCAAGGAACTAGGGAACAACATACTCACACATAGCCAAATCTAAACATAGACAATCAAGCCAACCTCTAGTTGGGTTTATCATACTACCCAACCAAGCCAACACTAAGTTGGGTTTATCAGGTTGCAGGAAATTAATTCAAAAAATGTTGGGTTTATCAAAATGAACACAATCAAGCTAGCAACCAGTTGGGTTTATTAGACTGGTCACAGTCAATCCAATTTCAGCAATAAGGACCAACCAAGCCAACAGATGGGTTTATCAGGCACTGTTGGGTTTATCGGGAACTTATCCAAGCCATCTCACTACTGGGTTTCAGAGGCTAATCATCCAAGCTATCTATTTTGGTTTATCAGGATGTCTAGCCAAGGATTACACACATGGTCAAAATGCATAACAAGGAACAACTAAGCAAACATACCATTGGGTTTATCAGACTGCTCATCCAATCCAATATCCAATTGGGTTTCAAAAGATGATAAGGAAGTGGAAATGTAGAATGAATAATCTATTGGATCATTCAATATCTAGGGACACCTCCACAATATCTATTTTTCTTGGAATCCACATTACCTGCACCCAACACAAGGAAGAATCCTATTCTCTACTCCACAGTCCCTCAGGCTATAAATTTTCTTTGAAATAATATTTGTCATATCTTCAGCCCGAGCCTTGAAATGAAATTTTCAATGATGTAGCATGTATTTCCTTTTTCCATATCTTTCAATAGACTCCCACTGATCTCCAGATAACATTTCCATATTTTACATCCCTTTATCCAATACCCTCAAATCTACATGATCCACATAAGAAATAGGTGGAAGTTGGGTCCCAATTGTCCTGAATGAATTTACCAATTCAAAATCGACAACCAACTTATCAACTATGAGTTTTCCTGACAAGGACTAAGTCATATCTTCAAACATCTTTTGATCTAACGTGGCTTTAACTAGCAAGGCATGATATTCAGACTGTGAAATCAACTTTCCATCTTCATCCCAAAAAGGAGGTAGGCCTTTCTAAAATAATTCCACAAATATACCTTTAAAATATTTCACTTGATGCAACATTATGTCTTCCTTTGCTTGGATAGTCTCAATGTGTTGATGCTTACCAATAACTTTTCTAGCCTAAGTTATTATTGTGATTCTGTTTTTAATGCTCATTGTTCTCAAGTCCTCTTCAGACAAGGTATTGAAAAAAATTATAATGTTTTTAGTTGTATTTGCTCGTTTTCTGTCGAAAGCCTCCTTTACAATTGTACAACTTTGTCTGGGCACATTGATCACCATCTCCTTATCCTTGATATAATTTAAATGAGTCCTTATTTTTGTTGCTTCTACAATAATCATGTCCCAAAGGAGATGTTTGGCACCTTGTATTGGAAACTGTCTTGACAGATATTTTGCTAACTTGTCATTTATGTCCAACAACTCCTTATTCATATTCTCAAAAAGATTTCTTTCTTTTTCCTTCTTTTTAGTTATTTCATCCAGCTTTTGATTTTCTCTTTTTGGGCTCTTTATCTCTTCATCTCTCAAGTTGACTTGTGACATTGCTTGGGAAATGGCTTTAGTATTTGCTTACGTAATTGGATGATATGTTTCCTTTATCTTATATTTTTGTTTCTCCTCTCTCTCCTTCTCCAAAGCCAATTGATTTTCATTCAAAACATTAATTTTATCTATAAGGAAACCTTTTTCCTTTTCCCATTGGATTTGTTATCTAGAAAGCTTCAACAATTTAGCATTATAGTCATTTAATTCCTTGGACAATGACTCTTTTGTCTTCTCTAACTTAGTTAACTCGGAAGCCTGAATCAACTGAGTAGCTGAAATCTTCATCTTCTTTTTTAACAGCTATATAGAGCTCTCGTTTTCAGCCAAAATCTTCATAGTAGCCTATCCTTTATCAACCTCACTATCCATAGCCAAAAGATAACCTTGAAGCTTCTTAATCTGTTGTTGATGTATTTTATTTTCTACCTTCTCCTGCTTCAATTGACCTTCTATATTGGATACTATATTTTGTAACTTTGAGACCTTTAATGTAGCTTTCATTAGATCAGTATAGATGACCTCCCCAGTTTTCTTGTGTAAATGAATTTTATCAGGAACTGGGATCTTTTGCATATTAATCCTCATTTCTGCAACTCTGTTTTGGGTAGTTACTGCCATTTTTAGTGTATTTTTGACATGGTCCTTCATAGTGACCAATGGAACATCCTTATCTGAAATGTTTCTTACTTTGGAATAAATATTTAAAGATTATTTTGAAGAAACATTCTTCTCTTGCATATATCTATCATATAAATCATTCCTAGACTTGAATTTATCACTTGATCACCCCTCCTGTGGCTCTAGAAAACTATATTCTTGAACTTCAAAAGCTGGGCCTTGGAATTTCTCTTTCATTTTCTTACTCCCAACCTCAACCAACTCTTTCCTTGTATTTATCTTATGTCTCTTTGATGCTTTTGAGTCCTCCTCTTCAACCTCTATAGCCTCTAAGAAACTTCTCTTACCCTTTATTTCAATCTTAATAGGAGTTGGCACAATCATTGATGTTGCTTTCATTGTTGCAGAAGGATTTGCTTGTAATCCTCTCGAATCCTCCACATCTAAATGTTAGTCCATCAAGTTAGCTCTATCAACTAATCCTTCTATCTCTTGATGCTCAAATGCTTTATTTTTATTATGCTTCCTCTTCTAAGAGATGATATGATGTGGATCATAATTGATTTTAGTGGCCTTCATGAAATTCATATCTTGCAATAGGACTTCAATCACTGGAGAGAAACCTTGTTTTTGATGATGAATGGACCTACCTTCAAAGGAAACATGATTTCTGAATCCTTTTTAAAGCTCAGAAAATGCTCATTTTCTACAATTAATTTATGTTTGATGAATTCCAGAGGAAAAATCTTGGGTGTCAAAAATGATAGCAGAATATATGGTTCATGAACAAAACCATACATTCTAATAATTGTATGTTCCTTCAGTAGGAACCAATTCCCAACCCTTATACATGAAGCAAACTGCAACATTTCTTCCACTTCTAGTAGAACACTAGGCAACTTGTTATGAAACATTACTCTGTATATCTCTTCCATTATAAGATTCATATAGTTGAAGGTGTTGTTCTTGATTTATGAAGTAAACAATATCTCTGGAAACTACAAGTTTTCCTCATTAAAAAATAGAAACATCTTGACCAGGTAAGACTGGAATTTGAAGTGTCTTGCTGTGTTGAAATTCACCAGCTGAGAATGAATATTCTCATCTAGGAATTCATCAAATTTAAGACAATGTAAATGACTTGACTCTAATTGAGACTGACACATTCTCATCTTAAACAATAGACTCAATAAAAGCTCTAGGACAAACCTATCAATGCCCATCTCTAAAAAATGACTTAGCAAGGAAAGGACCAATTGAGACTCTGCATTGAATAGGTTGATATCAAAAGGAAAGGGTTCATCTTCAATAGATACACAATTTTTAAGGGTTTTAGAATATAAAACTTGTTTTTCTTCCACAACAACATGTCTAAACTGCTAAATTAGATTTTCTTCGATGAATTCTTCCTGGTTCAAGGTGAATGATAGGGGTGCTTCAAGGGACTCTCTGATAACTAAAGCATTAATAGGGAAAAGTATCTTAGACCTAATTGAATCCATTACAATGCGTTCAGAATGAGAGTAATTATACACACACTAGGATACAAAATACAGAAAATTTAGGGTTTGGTTTGGACAGAAATGGTGGAACTGAGACCTGTAAATACTATGCAAGTTGACTCCTTGTTCTTTAAAGGTTTTTAATTTGTTTTTTAACTCATGAATGGGACTAAAGGAAATCACAGTATAAAAATGTCACCATCCCTATCCTCAAAAATATCTTACAGTTTACCAAATTCATGGACCTGTGTTTCAGCTTCCCTTTCACCTTCCATTTTAAACAATTATGGCGGGCTAGCTATGTGTCCTGCCTCGATGATGGAAAAGGAAATGTCTATTGTTTGACTTGGATTCCATAGGGTGCAAACACATTCCTTCCAATGCACAAAATACAAATACTCTGAAAATGCATGCCCTTTCCTTTTATAAAATTCTCCACTATTGGTTTCGGGCTCGCAGGGAGTGGTTTTACCCTACCGCCTTTCACCCAGTGAAATAAATATCAACCTGCCACGTGGAAAGCAGTAAAAATTCCACTGGGACGAAACCAACCTTCCTCTCATGCATGTTACAGGATCAAAACTCCTTTCCCCCATTGATTTATTTTTCTTTTCATCTCTCATCGTTGATCGCATCCTCCCTTTAACCTTTGTAATTTTACATTTTGTTGATCACTTACCTTTTCTTTCGTCACACAACCTCCCCCAACAAATCCATTGTCCATCATTGATCTTTCTACTTCCCAAATTTGAATCGTTGCACCCTTAACCATATACCAAAAGCACCTTTTTCACTACTTTAGCCACCTTCCAAGTCTATCCCATGGTTCTATGGAACAACGAAGAACACAACCCCCCTTTTCCTAGCTCCCTATCAATCATTTTCCAAATTATCAAACATAGACCCCTTCTTCTCACCTGTTCATCAAAAGAATTCTAACACTTAGCTAAGGCCTACTCCTCCTCATTTTGGTGGCAAGAAAAATCTCCCTCATGCATTGTGGTTGCTACATTTTAAAGGCTAAGGAACCCTAACCACATACCCATTGGATTATCTATAGTAAGCTACCATGTCTGGAAAATAGTTGATAATATAGTTTGATTATACACTTTAGCATTGGCTCAACCAACTTAGTGCTTACTTTATGAAATTTCAATTTCTCTCTAAATTGGGGATACCTTTAACACCCCTTCCTTCTTATTTCATTTTAGGTTTCAAGATAGGCATAGGATATTGGAGAATGGTATCCCATAGTCATCCATGATGATGCACACATGAAAATTTATAGAGATCCATCAAACATTGTGAGGAAATCAATGATGATTGTTAGGACTCAATGATGAAGGTTTTGAGTAGATGGGAGACATAGAGAAAGGATTGGAAACCAAAAATTCCAAGGAAGACATATACACCAACTAATCTCGATGAAGGCTCAAATAGAGAGTCATAAGAGTAAAATTATAATGTTGGAGGTCGATTACAAAAGTTATAAAGTGAAGCTAGAATGTAACACCCTGGTTTTGACCCCATTTGCATTAAAAATGTATATGATGTATATATTGTATAATTAATCATGGTGTGGAGCTAAAGGAAAAAGTCCCACTATTGATTTAACATTTTATGTTTCGGAGATTAAAATCGTTGCCGATGGTATTTGGTGCTAGCCATCACATTATAATTTTGGCATCATGTAAATATGCAATTTAATTAAAAACCCACAACCATCTATGTCAATGCAACAAATAATGAGATGAGGGCACAATTTCCTAAGGATAAGGGGGGGAATATTTAACCTTTGGGGCCAATGGGGAAAATCCAAATGTCAATGAAAGAACCCATAAAACTATCAACTACCTTTATTGTCTCATTCACCCAATCATTTATTACTTCCAAAGATTGGTTGAAGTAGTTATTTCATGGGAATGGGAAGAGTATGGGCAAAGAAATTCGAATTTGGGGATAACCCATTTTGGGGGAAAAACATTTTTTACTTTTGGGGCAAGTTAACACCCAAAATGCATGTCCATTTGGTCATACACCCACATTGTTCATCTCCTCACACAGTGGAAGCTTGGGAGCTTTTTTACCTTCACGTTTTTGCCTTCTATGGATTCTCCTTCATGTTGGGGGCTCTTGGGAATTTTCTCATCATCATTCTTCCACGTTGGGGCTCTCTCAAGTGGATGGGATTTTCCTGTGTGTGGCATTTTCGATTTTGGAGCTCCTGTGCACTTCAATCACGTTATTGGAGCTATTGTGCCTTCACCATCCACGTTTTTACAGTTTCCCTCATTTTCCCCATGACTGGGAAGTCAGTTTTGCAAAGCTCAATGCTTGGGCTCTTGGCTTGACGTTTTTGTTGTTGTTTCCTAGGATGGGAATCCATTTTTGTAATGCCTATCGAATTGGAGAAGAGGCCACTATAGCAAGTATTTCTCCTTGCTACGGGGGAAGGAATGGCTCCCTTTTGTCTATAGGACAGAAGGGTAGGTTCCTACATGTGGAAAATGCAGTAAAGAAAACGAAATGGATAGGAAGTAAAGAACAAGAAATAATGGCCGTGAGCCCCTCTACAAACAAGGTTAGGGCTTTGCCTTGGCTACCTGCAAACAACTAATGAATATAAATAAACCTGAAAAACATGTTAATAAACAAACCTGCAAACAAACATGGGTCAGAAATCAACTAAACTACTAAAGAAAAATGCATAAAAAAAACAAGATTACACCTCTCCTTTGGTGAAATGGGCCACCATGCCCTGGTTGGAAGGAAGCACCTCTCTATCTCACTCAACAATGGAGGAGAAGATATGGCTCAATGGGGAATGTGAGTGGAAGAGAGGGGGATGTGGGTGGCTTGAGAGGCAAAGAGGTCTCAAGGCATCCACAGGCAGCATAACAGTATGCAAGAGAGGAGTGTTTGAGAGTGACCCCCCAACCTCCTTTTATAGCTTTCTTTTGGGGTTTTAGGGTTTTAAGCCCTTGGTTCGGGCTTTAGCCCCTTTTTTGGGGGATTTTAGCCCCTTCTGCCCTAACTTTAGCTCCTTTTAGGGTTTTAGGATCCTTTGAGGTGGTTTAGCCCCTTTTTGGAGGATTTAGCCCCTAAAAGAGTTATTTAGGCTCCTTCTTGGGGTTTTTAAGCCCTTTTCTTCATTCTTAAGCCTTTTTTAGGGTGTGGGGGTCTAATGGGGTGTTACGAAGGTCATGTATGGGTGTCCTTGGGTGGTGTAGGCCATATAGAGCCGAGTGAGGGATTTTTTGGGTGAACAGATTGCCCCTTGATGTGTGAGGGCAGGAGCTCATCGTATGGCCGACGGACATCATAGGATTTGTTGCGTAGAGGTGGTGCTTTCGGGGCTGGGGCATGGTTTATTTTGGTTTTTTGTATTAATATGGTTCCCATCAATGGGTGAGATACAAATAATGTGTGACATATATATGGACGAAGCAGGCATCCCCATGCTTGTGACAATGTTAAAAGAATAATTTGATCTATGCTCTAAAATACGAGAGCTGATCATATACAACTGATGATACAATAATGGTTGCCTCAATCTGAGGCTGAATACAATACTGATATGAAGAACTGGTACATTGGACCCATGGCATTCTCATGGAATGTTATATCTTCATGACTGATGTCCTGCTAGATCTGGGATGGTACATAGCTGTATGGACTCGCTGATTGAGAGTCAGAGTCTCTGTGGTACAAGTATGTTGCATCAATCATAAATCTATATAGAAGCACTGCTGGGGCTTCTGAACACTGTCTCCAACGCAACCCAAAAATAACAAGGGACATAACTTGTTTAGGTCCCTCAAATAGACTCATCAATGTGCTAGAGTTAGGTGACATCCAGGGTCTTTGACTAAATACTGCATGGACCAAACCCTATACGAATCTCAATGGTGTGATGATGTAGTTGAAGTCGAGCACCTGAGAAACAACCATCCCGAGAGGCACTAAGGACTCCTCTCAAGTGGTCCAAGGAACTCATCAATGAGGTTAATGAAACTAGGATACAGGGACCTCTGGGTCTATCCTCTGGAATATGTGTGTTGTCGTCGACAGAGGGAGACCTGCCCCTAGTCAAGGCAATGGAGTTTCCTTGACTAGAATCGCGAGTGAGATAACTGAAAGGTGTGAGACAATCTGCAGACTGACCCACTGAATGGCGAGGGGAGGGGGAGGGAAAGAATTGAATAGGGGCAGGGGGAGTGTGGTAGACTTAAACTTCCTTTGTTCAGAGTATGACGGTAGGGTGGACTAGGCAGAAAATGAAACTGACTCGTGGGAAGGGGATCATAGCTGTAATACCGGGGATGTCACTACAGATGGGAAATACTTGGAGGAGGTAGACACTTTTGATATTGAAGGGATCCAAGGAAGACACATTGCGGAGTACTCTGAATAAAAGTGACCCAATGTGGAAATGCTACCAAACTATTTTCTGTGGGGTGGTATCTAGGGACACCATTGTGGTACGATCTCGTGGATTTTTGGTGAGCCCGAGAAGGTAAATGCTCGATGGTGCTTTCAATTTTAGAGAGTCTGAAAGCACGAAGAAGACTCCAGTGGGGGATCTTTTTTGTTGGTAGTCTCCTATGCCCGAAAAAGGATAAAAGTATACATAGGAGAGCTCACCCATCCTGTAGGGGATGAGAGACTTCTTTACCGTTGGTAGTCCAATCAAGTTGGAAAAGGTTAAACCTATACTGACTAGACGGTCATTCAGATACTTTTACGAGCATGAATGAAACCAAGTTTGCTCATAAATATTTTCTTGATGAGAAGGCTGGAAAAGAGCTTAACGACAACCCATAGTGATATTTTTTGTAAGTTGCGTCCCCTCTACCCGAGAACGCATAAAAGTAGGCAGAGGGGAATGGTCTTGGCTTAAATTCGCCAAGGTGGTCCTTTTCATTTGATGGTCTACATGGTCCACAAAAGGAGGTAAACAAGATGATGTAGACACCATTTCCTATACTTTAGTGAGCTGGAAAGGAAGCAGCTACGCTCGGCTATCTTTTCATTGTTTTAAGGATTCAGAAAAGAGCTTAAACGAAACTCTAGTACGGTCAACCGAATGCGGTGGCACAGGTGGTGCCCAATGTCAGGATGGTGGATAGTGGTACAAATATCATCCATGCAGTATGGATGGAGCAGAAGGCTCTCAAACCTACCAATACATGCCTGCGATAGATCACAACAGAGGCTCACGAGTCGGTGCGGCAAAGGCATGCAAACCGAGGTGGCTCTTGGACAGAGGTCAGGAGAGCATGTGTGTGAGTTGATGTGGACGGACTTGACTACATGTGATGTGAGTGCAAGTCTAGGGGTAGTTATATGCCCAATATGTACAAGAAAAATAAAATTTTTTGTGGACAATGGTCCAAAGGTCCGCATGAGGTGTGGTGGATGGAGAAGACAACTATGTGTTATAATACAAAACAAGAAGAAAAATGGTAACCCTTAATGGGCGGTGGCCCGAAAACCCGCATGAGTAGCGGTAGGGAAGAGTGATACAAGTACAGGTCTGCGGACACTTGCATCATCATGTTGTGGGTCATAAATTGAGGTAGCTTTCGAAAAACGGTCCTGAAATTTGTTTCTTAAACATGAGACGATGGTCTCATAAGGAGATAGAAATTTGGGCCCAGAGGTGTGGAGTGTCTCGAACAGGTTCTGGGTGACTTTGAATTAGTAGCTAATGGTGCTGCCCCTGAATGGGGGTCTTTGATTTGTGGTAAAAACGGGGAGAAACTACGCTATAAGGGACTCATAGTGGTTATATCAGGCATAGACTCTCTTGAGGTGGATCTTGTTGTGTGGCTTCTTCAAGAGTCGACCGTTTGAGTCAGCAAAGAGGTATGCCCCCTTTCCGAGATGAAGGTCAATGGCAATGCGGGATGACAAAATCTAGTCTTTTATGGGAAGAACCGATTCCACACTATGGTTTAAAGGGAACGGGGTAAAATCAGAGGCAGTCTTATAGATCTCTCCGTCATCACGTAAGTGGTGCGGAGATAGATCAGGTGGATCTTCCACAGCCGATAAGACGGAAGGGAAATTATTGCTAGAGATAATGTAAATGGTATTGGTTGTGGTTTTTGTGCCCTTTCCCCTAGTCTCTGTTGGAGGAAGAGGGGTAGGCCTAGAAACAAGAGGAGTCTTTGATGGACCTAGAGGTAGGTGCAACATCCTCTCAATTGGATGGACATGATTCAACACATCCTGGGGCCTTAGAGGTAGGGTAGGTGGTTCAAGGTACTACACAGGATCTCCCAGTGTGAAATCCTGTAGATTACGAGTTGCCAAGAAAAAATTACTCATGATCCCACATGGTAGGAAAAGGAAAAGGATCATGTTGAGTGGGAATGAACCCCATTGTTTCCCTGGTAGCTTAGGTTGAGGTTACAACTGAGGTTTCAGTTGCGGATGGAGCTACGGTTGCGGAAACAACATAAGAGATAGGTTTGATGGACCATTGGTGGTGGTGGAGACAAGAGGGTCTATAGAAATGGACATCATGTAAATGGACATGGTGTCCGAAGAAGGAGGTAGGGAGTGAAATTCTTCGATCAAGGTGATCTTAGATTCAAGGGAATGTTGACGAAGGTCGGCTAAAGTGATTTCAAATTCAGGCAAGTCTTGGCAATGGCAAGAATAGTGTCCATACAATTCGCAAAGGGCGCAAGCATGGTTTGTTCTCAATTCCTTTGTTTCTGACTATCGACACGGTTTGTAGTTCGACCATGGGGAGGTTTTCATTTGTGTCCATGGCATCCAAATGCGCACGGATCATTGGAAACTTAGGGCAGTTATGAGTTGGGTGGCCCTATTGTTCACAGACAGTGCAAGGTAGGATCTGCCAAGGTTCTGCAGTGGCTTTGGCATTCTTTCCCCTGGCCCTTTCAGGTGGGGCGGTGTTGTTGGTGTCGGGGCTGCGGACAATGTTGTGGTTGGGGTTGGGGCTGCAGCTGTGCTTGTTGTTTGGGTGCAGCGATGTTGGATGAGACCATGCACAAGTCCACAGTCTCATTTTTTGTCGGTGGTGGTGACACTAAGGGAAAATGAGCCATCATGGTGGTATTGGCAAACAACTCAGGGCCCACATTCAACAATGGGGAGGCTGTTGTGTTGTCAAACATGGTGTTAATTGTAGGGACAACATTGGCATGTGTGATTGTCCCTTGTGGCTCAATGGTGGTGATGGTAGGGATAACATTGGTGGGTGTCGTTAACCCTTGCAGATCATGATAAGTGAGTTGATCAACCATCATGATATTCCCTTCATGGGGGAACATCATGAGAGGGAAGACAGTTGATGCGATTGCTCTCATGGCATACATATAAATTCTCCTGAGGAGAAGGTCATAGTCTAGTTGAGCGTTGACAACCTCTATGTCGATTAGGACTGTCTTCTCGGCCAATGTGATGGGGACATGGGGGAGGATTCGTTGGGCTTTAGTGGGATGGCCATCATAAGCCCACAGAGTTGTGGAGGATGGTTGTAGAATTGGTGATCCCAGTTTCTTCCAAACCAGGGTAGACATAACGCATGTAGATGCCCCCTCATCTACTATGCATTGGTGCACAACCAAGTTCCAGATAGATACTGATATTTGGAAGGTGATGGTCGATGGCATGCGTGGTTCTCCATTCTCCATGTCGAACGTGATCAACTTGGAGTCGAAGGGGTCTACGACCCAAAGGGCGGCTAGTAACGCTTTTCGCTGTGTTGGGCATGTTTTGAGTACCTCTAGAGAGGACATGGCCATTGGTGTTTGGAACAAATCATCCATGATGCTATAGCTGACTGTAGCTCTAGTCGTGGCATTATTGGCCACTCGACATATGGGGGGCGAGGGAAAGGGGGTAACTGAAGAGGTGCATTGACCGATTTGGAAGTAGATGCCACTGATGTGTCAGCGGGTTTGATGGTGGTATTGTACTGATTCCGTCTGGTTTGTAAGTTGACCTCTTCAGTCATCATGGCTAGCAGGTGGTGAACACCTGTTTCAGTCATGGGATGTGCCCTCGGAGCGTTGGGATTGGATTGGGGAGGGGGTGTGGCTGCTACCAACCCTTGGACAGGTAGTGGGTTTAGAAGCACCATAGGAGGAGGTCCTTGTGGTGATAGGTTGGGTTGGGTTTGATTTGCAACGTTGGCAGCCTGTTGAACCTTGTTCTGAATGGCCTTCTTGGCGTGACCCATGAGAGGACACTCGAATGTGTAGTGCCCATAGACCTCACAGAGTGTGCACGATTGGTTTGTGCACAACGGGGCATTGCGTCTAGGAGCATTTGGTTGTGGGGGGTTTTGGGCGGATTGGTTTGCTGCGGCATTGTTGGGAGGGTTTGGTTGTTGACCACCTCCCTACAGTTGGTTATTGGCTTGGTTTTGGGGTCGATTATTTCTAGCTTGCCCTTGTTGATTGTTGGGGGCAGACTGGTTGGGACAGTTTTGTTGTGCAAATACTTGTCCGAATGAAGTGGGTGGAGCAGGGGCGGGAACTTGAACTGCCTGTACTGCTGGTGCATAATAAATTTGGGTGAGCTGCGGTGCCACAAATGTGGGAATTTTCCCCGTGTACTATTGTGTTGGCCATGCCAAGGCCTGAGCCTACTACGGTGGTGCAGGTTGTGCATAGGAAGTTGTTGCTATGGACTGGGACATCATTCTGGAGTAGTCCAGAGTTTGGTTTTGGTAGGAAACACTAGCAGTGTTGCTTGGTTGTGGTGGAACTATAGGTGGTGTCAGATGATGTTGTGGCTATGGGGAGACCCAGCCTATGATGTCATCTACAGCATGAGATGCCCCCGATGCATCCCAGTAGGAGGTATTTGGATGGGGGGCGTATGGAATGACGGTGTACAGATATCCAGACTAGGCATAGATAAGGTCAAACTATTGGGCTTTCAGTATGGCCTCCTCTTCGGATTGGGGACGTTCGGATGCGACGTCCTTTGCTATGGGCAGGAGCAAGGTCTTGAGGAACCAATCCAAGAAGATCATGTCGTCAAGTTGGATTTTACATAAGCTGCGACGTCGCTGCCACTCATGGATGTGGTCGGTTATATGTGTTGCAATGCTTTGATGATAGGATAATAGGATCTCCACCCCTTCGTCATTTCTGACGGGGAGTTGGAAATACTGTAGGAACATGAAAGCTAAGGAGTTGAAATATGGATATTTGGCTTGTGGTAGCTCAATGTACCATTTGGTCGTGGCACTTGTAAGGGTGCATTGGAATAGCCTTAGCATGATGGAATCATCTACGATGCTATTGGACGAGCACCATAGATGGAATGTCATAATATGGTTTTGGGGACATTCCCCTGCCTTGCCTTCAAAATTGGGGATGTCTGATGGTAGCTTAGTTGGCATTGGAGGATAAAAAGATTGATGGCGAATGGGGTCATTTGTCAATCAAGTCAAATCAGACAAGTTAAGACAAGCCATGAAAGGAAGATTTGACCCCAGGTTGATGTGAGATGGGGAAGAGATGATGGTGGGTTTTGCAGGTGCATAATGTACCTGCATAACTAGGGGTATTGATTGTGCCATTGTAGATGGGCCAATGCCCCCACTTGTGGTGGGAGGGATAGTATGGATTGATGGGACAATGCCCCCATGTATGACAGTAGGGGCAATGTAAGTGGATGGTCCACTTCCCCCCTATGTGGCAGGAAGGGTAGTGTGTGTGGAAGGGCCACTGCCCCCGTGTGTTGCAAGTGGGCTAGCTTAGCTGGTCACTATGGGTGGTGGCAGCTGATTGATGATAGTTTGCATGACTATGCTTGGGCAACCTGCAGGGTTGTTGGTGACAAGTTGTGTTGTGGACATGGGTCCACTTGCTATGGTTATGCCAAAAAATGGATCTAGATTTGCACCAGCTGTGGGGCTTGATGGTGTAGTATGGAGGTCTGGTTCAGACTGGTATGGGTCTAAATTTGAACCAGAGGCTGTGTGGCCTTCTTATGGTGTGGGAGATCATTGAGAAAGGTTTCGACAATGTCGTTTTAATGTCCCGAATGGTGGTGGTTCGCCTCTTAGGCATGAGGAAGAGCATGAGGGATCAATTGTGTTAGATGTTTATCAAACTGATGGGAATGATGTTTGGACCCCGGTTTCAATGGCTTCCTATTGGCTGTAGGTGGTCACTTGGCCACCAAGACTGCCAAAAGACAGCGCTTGGCTTTTTCCTCACGAGTGTTTCTACTCAATCGGTGGGGGTCATTGCCCATTTCGCTTGGCAATTCCTCTCAGCGGCTAGATACTTTGGGCTTCCCATGGTACTCTTCACAATGAGTTTCTAGGATGAGCCCAAGTACTTCCCACGGTTGAAGAAGTTAGGGACTTATGTCCTCAAAGACTACAAATTTGTTTGAACTTAGTGTAAATTGATAAATTTTAAGGCTCTCTCAGCATCATGAACTGAGTTGGGTTGATTACTTGGTATGGTGTATTTTTTTTCTGTCTTTTTGGTATCAGGTGGCTACAAATGGTTTATGAATTCATCATATTGTGGCAAAGTTCATATCATTGTTGTGCAAGTAGTGAATAATCATAAATTTGTAAACAAATACATTTTTAACCCTAAATGTGACAGCCTAACTAGGTGACTACCTTACACCTATATTCCTCTTAAACCCAAGAGAAGGTGCTGGGCTCTCAACACAATGGGACTAGGCCCATCTGTAGATCCACAGGACACCTCCCAGATGCAAGGTTGGTCAACAGGGAGGACGCTTAGGGGATTCTCTACCCCCTCTGCCTTCCAGGTCATCCATTTTTAATGGTTTAGAACAATATTCAGTGAAGGTCCTAGGACTATATGAGCTATGCCCTTCGTCGTATCCCAGAATACCCCAAAGGGTGATGACTGGGTATAGGAGGAAGGGTAAGCAAGATTTGATTTTAAGTCAATTTTAGTTAGGCTATGTTGAATAAGCAATTAAAATTTGTATTGAATTTACACTTTGTTTGTTGATGCAATTACAGTAAACTGAAACAGAAATAGAAATTGAACTACTGTGCTGGACATAGGCGGCTGAGTTGCACTGACAGTCGCTATTAAACTGAAAATTTAGTACTGATTGACAAACTGCACGTTTTGGGTCAATTTCGGCAAGGGGGTCACGAACTTTCTCCAGAAATGGGCGAGGGGGTCGCACAGATTTCACAGGCAGAAGCGGTCTTCCTATCTGAGTGAAGTCACACCTTTCAGGGGGGGGAAAGGGTGACCTGGTCGTGCCTGTGAGGCCTAAAAGAGTGACCTCATCCCCTGTTCAGACCTAATAAGTGCGACCTACCCCGAATTTGGGGTTTTTCTAATCCTGAGTCAGATCCAGCCGACAGTAACCTGTACTGTGGCCAAACTGACTCGAATTTGCCTTGCAGAGGCTTCGGCAACAATAAAAACTGGAAATAAACTAGATCTAAGCTAGATTTGACAAGAAATTTCTAAAACTAGGGCATAAATTGAAAAGACTTGAAATTTGAAAAACTTGAACCAGGGATCCTGTGGGATCGACCTGGTATGGTCGCCAATTCTATAGGAGGGATTTGTCCCTGCTACAGGGGCAGGAATGGCTCCCTTCTATCTATAGGACAAAAGGGTAGGTTCCTGCATGTGGAAAATGCAGTAAAGAAAACGGAATGGACAGAAAGCAAAGAATAAGAAATAATGGTCGTGAGCCCCTCTGCAAACAAGGTTAGGGCTTCGCCTTGGCTACCTGCAAACAACTAATGAATAGAAATAAACCTACAAAACATGTTAATAAACAAACCTGCAAACAAACATGGGTCAGAAATCAACTAAACTACTAAAGAAAAATGCATAAACAAAACAAGATTATACCTCTCCTTTGGTGAAATGGGCCACAATGCCCTGGCTGGAAGGAAGCACCTCTCTATCTCACTCAGAAATGGAGGAGGAGCTATGGCTCAATGGGGAATGTGAGTGGAAGAGAGGGGGATGTGGGTGGCTTGAGAGGCAAATAGGTCTCAAGGAATCCATGGGAAGCATAACAGTATGCAAGAGAGGAGTGTTTGAGAGTGACCCCCCACCCTCCTTTTATAGCTTTCTTTTGGGGTTTTAGGGTTTTAAGCCCTTGGTCTGGGCTTTAGCCCCTTTCACCCTAACTTTAGCTCCTTTTAGGGTTTTAGGCTCCTTTGAGAGGTTTTAGCCCCTTTTTGGAGGCTTTAGCCCCTGTGAGAGTTATTTAGGCTCGTTTTTGGGGTTTTTAAGCCCTTTTCTTCATTCTTAAGCCTTTTTGAGGGTGTGGGGTTCTAATGGGGTGTTATGAAGGACGTGTATGGGTGTCCTTGGGTGGTGTAGGCCATATAGAGCTGAGTGAGGGGTTTTTTGGGTTAACAACCACAATTTCTGGGTGTCTATGGAGGTTGTTTTTTCCCACGTGAAGTCAATGAACATTTGGTTAAATCAATTTAGGCTCCTGGGGCTATTTTACCCACTTACCATTTTTTATTTTGGATTCCAGGACGTTTTGTCAATGCCCAACACTGTAATTGTTATGGATGCATATTTTGGCTTTGGTCTGATCTAATTTGGGAGTGGAAAGAGGTTATGAACTAGCTTGATAAACCTAGTGTGTGAAGGGACCTCACGGACATATCTAGGATGTTGGTTTTCTTCTTTGCAAACCCTAAATAGCACTGGAAGGGAAGGCATAAACTAAGGGACTGTGTAGTAGAGAAGGGGATGCTTCCTTGTGTTGGGTGGGTAGATGTTTAGAATCCATGATAGATTTGGTGCAGGTGCCCATAGTGATCCAAATTTCAGGGGGAATATGGTCTAAATTTGGATGTATGAGTCATAAAAACATTTAATGAGAGGCCACACACTCTCAGTCATCATAAAAGCATTAAACAGAGAGGCCAACCTCTCTCATCCATGGTCATTGACAACTCATGGTTTTGTTTCATGGTATGGCTTCAAGGCACATTGTACCTCTCTCATCCATGGTATTTCACAACCCATGGTATTGCCCCAAGTCACATTGCAATAATGATATAAAAAGGCTCTATGCCTTCTCAATAAGGCATGGAAATATTTTTGGCATCCTACATTTATCTTATTTTATTCAGTTATTGTGTTATTGGTGCTGAGTATATTTCTGAGTATGGTTTGAGAGGTGAGGCTCAAAGAACCCTCTTTGAGCCTCACCCCTCCATGTAACATATTTACTCTATGTTTCTCTATGTTATTCTATGCATCAAATGTTAACAATTGTATAGCTTTAATTCCCTCCTCTCTCGGCATCCAAGCCTTTTGGATCTCAGCCCCCAAGATCCGGATCAGTGGTATCAGAGCAGGTACGCTCTCCATGGGAATGAGGGTTTGAGCATAGTTCAGGTTCAAAGATTTGCAGAGATTTTCAGCCTCCTTTTGGCACACTCAGAGTCCATTGCTGGGACATAAAATGTAAGCATCATACTTGTTCCTCAGGAAATATAGAATATCTAAGCTTCAAGAGGAAGTTCCATGATCTCTACAACATCTTATTTTTCTCTACAAACCCTTAGCATCCTTTATGGTCCTCTACAAAATTCAAACAGATGATGCAACTTGCATAAAGAGTTTTAGAGTCTCTTCCATATCTCATTGGAAATATATTTCCATCATCTAAAATGGGTATTTTTTGATTTCTCATTTACCTTCTTGGTTTGTGAGATATGCTTGTTTGAAGCAACCTATCTTTGTACATAGTGTGACCTCACATACCGCAACTTCAAAAAAGTACCACAAAATCCACAAAACATATCAGAGGCTCTACCATATCTCATTGGAAAGATATTTTTTTCAGCTAAAATGGGTATCTCACGGTTTTTCATTTGGATCTCTAGTTTGAGAGATATCATCGATTGAAGCAACATGTGTCTGGAAAACCAGTGCGCACGCGTCCCTTGAGCTTCAGCAACCATTTTCTCATTCCTTAGGCCACCACAGAGAGAGTATGTTATATGGATGAAAATGTCTCTTCAATATCTCAAATGGGTATTCAACGTAATTCAATTTCACCACCTGCATCAAAATATATGAATCAATTTGCAGCGAGACATCAACTTCACCAAAGACCATTTTTTTTTACTTTTATGAAATCCTATTATAATCATGGTAATGGGTTAACCACACAAAAACCATGGTTATGGTTCAACCACATAAAACCCAATATTATGGTTAGGGGTCAACCACACAAAACCCACAGTTATGGTTATGGGTCAACCACACAAAACCCATGGTTAGGGGTCAACCACACAAAACCCATAGTTATGGTTATGGGTCAACCACACAAAACCCACAGTTATGGGTTAACCATAGAAAACCCTTCTCTTCATTGGCAACTGACACATTGTAATCATGGGTCTCTTTTTAGTATGAAATGATGGGGACCATCATTTTCTAAGGGGGGGAGAATGCTCCGAATTTCAGGGAGAATATGGTCTAAATTCAGATGTATGAGTCATAAAAACATTTAATGAGAGGCCACATGTTGGCTATCATGGGCAGACCCGGGTTTACTGTGCTTAACCAACAACACCCCTAGCTCACTGGCCCTTTTGGCGATAGACCGCGAAGCGGCCTGAAGTCTCACCCGAAGTGATTCTAATGGGTTGGCCAAAGACTCAAGCATCTTGGACCAGGTTCTGTGGCATTCTACTTGCGACTCGCAGCTCTGCTAGCCGCGAGGTCTCTTTCTCTGCGCGTCGCATGACTCCCCACTTGCGTTGCGTGATCTCCTCGCCTCGCAGCTCTTCTAGCCGCGAGATCTCTATCTCTTCCCGTCGCGCAGTTCCCTTTCTACGTCGCGCAACTTCCACCACCTCATGATGACTCCATCCTTATCGCACCTCTGCACACCAGGAAACACGTAACTTCTTCCCAACGCTAATTCCTTAACCTACGGTATCGCACACCGCAGCTCCTCTGCCGATGCAGTATCTCCTACTTGCGATATCCTACTCCCATGGCTCAGCGCACTTAGCATTGTTCGTGTCGACTTGCAGGACTCAACATGACAGGCTGTTTAACACTGTGGCTAGTGACTATTTCAGCAAAGCATAAATGAACCCGCATACAACATGCCAAAGACTTCAACTTATATTTAACCTTTTATATTACTGCGAACTGAATAACACATTCATAAATTAAACTGTAAGCAAAGTCTTATATACTAACTGTTAGATGCAACAAGTAATCACAACACATAACTCATTCACATAACACTTGATTTTAATATGGTTCACCTCCAGGATGGAAGTTACATCCACAGAACTGTGTTTTTATTATATCTCAGGGGAAGGTAAACACAGCTATGATGCACCGCATATGCAGCTTGAGATCTTCTCTCTTGGATCTCTTTTCTATCTCTATATTGTCTCTCTTACAATATACTCTTCCCTCTCTGTCGATCCCTGTGGATCGTTACAAGCATGCTCTATGAGCCAGCTACTGGTTACAGTAAGATACTACAGCTAATAACAGAACCAGAGCTCAACTCTATTACAATACAAGGTAGCTGTGAGCGAACAGACTCAATGGCTAACTAGCTAGCTGGATGGCTTAAAATGCTCAAAATGCCAACCTTTTACAATGCAAAATACATCCCTTTATAGGCGGCCCGAAGGTCTTGACATTACAACACTGTGGGCCTGTCCCAACAGTAACCCAAACCCTAACTAGTGACAGTCGACGTATCTGTACTTTGAGGTAGCCGCTATCCGTCACACCACAGCTCTCTACGGTCTTCCATGCTTCTCGACGCTGATCATGGGTACTATGCACCGCTTCCCATCACCACAGCTTCCTGCAGTCTTCCATGCTTCCCAGCGCTGACCATGGGTACTGGTGCTGCTTCCCTTGCTATCCTTTGTCTTCAATGCCTCAGCCTCGTTGCTCCTTTTCCTTTATGAGGGTCGCTGAGCCCTCCTGTCTTCCACCGCTGCCTTCAATGCAGTGGGTGAGCTCTCTCGTCTCGGCCGCTCAAGTACCGTCATCTTCCTTGACTTCTCTATCTTTAAAAGTCACAGTTTTCGGCTCTGCTCTGTAGCTAGAAACCTGCTACGGCGTCGTAGCTCTATCTTGTCTATCCACCAAAACTGTCGGTCCGCTTAAACTGGCAGCTTCTTCTGTAGCTGCGGGACCCTGATCCAACACCACATGCTCTCAATCATCATAAAAGAATTAAACGGAGAGGCCACCCTCTCTCATCTATGGTCATTGACAACTCATGGTTTTGTTTCATGGTATGGCTTCAAGGCACATTGTACCTCTCTCATCCATGGTATTTCACAACCCATTGTTTTGACCCATGGTGTTGCCCCAAGGCACATTGTAATAATGTTATAAAAAGGCTCTATGCCTTCTCAATAAGGCATGGAAGGATTTTTGGCATCCTACATTTATCTTATTTTATTCAATTATTGAGTTATTGGTGTGGAGTATCTTTCTGAGTATGGTTTGAGAGGTGAGGCTCAAAGCACCCTCTTTGAGCCTCACCCCTCCATGTCACATATTTACTCTATGTTTCTCTATGTTATTCTCTGCATCAAATGTTAACCATTTTATAGATTTAATTCCCTCCTCTCTCAGCATCCAATCCTTTCGGGTCTCATCCCACAAGGGGCAATACCATGGGTCAAAACCATGGGTTGTGAAATACCATGGATGAGAGAGGTACAATGTTCCTTGAATCCATACCATGAAACAAAACCATGAGTTGTCAATGACCATGGATGAGAGAGGGTGGCCTCTCCATTTAATGCTTTTATGATGACTGAGATCGTGTGGCCTCTCATTAAATGTTTTTATGGCTCATATATCTGAATTTAGACCATATTCCCCGTGAAATTCGGATCACATCCCTTTTTGGAGAAGCTCACTAGCTTAGCAATCAGCCTCTCCATCTCCTTTGTAGCCTAATAAACCCAACTGTGTTGGCTTGGATAAATTTTGTGGTATCCTTAGCTATGTGTGAGCATGCTAGTGTTCCTTATTCCTTGTGGGAATCATGCCTAGCTCAGGGGTGGTAGTGATGCTGGGAGATTGATGAGCACACTAGCCTATGGTTGGGTGGAACATTGCAGCAACATAGCTGGTTGCGGGACAAGCTTCTTTATTAGATAAGTATCTTTGTGTTAATCTCTGCATTGTATTTGTTTAATGAAAATGATGAACATGTGTATGCTTTCGTTGTATGTTAAATATTTATGCATCTGTGCGTGTATTAGTTCAATGCATTTCATTTTATCATGTGTATGTTCATGGTATTTAAATATCCTAGATTAGATAGCATCATTAGTCGCATCCTCCATCCGGTAGAGGGGCGGGGACGTGGCAGTGTGGTATCAGAGCTCATGTTGCAGCATGGGCCTCAATGGGCCATGAAGAGCAGCTGACAAAGGCTATAATTACCATCTATGGTCAACAGGAAAAGAGGCACACAAGAAAAATTTCCAAAATTTTCCTAAGGGTTAGAAAATTCATATATCAGTTCAGTTGGCTGAGTTCTGTCAATACAGTGCCGTCTGAACTAGCTAAGTTGAGCCGACAAAGGGAAAAAAAGAGAAATAGATACAAAGAATTTTCTAAGTGTTGAAGAAATCGGGTAAAATCAGTGAGTTTTGGTAATACATCGGTTGCGTTCGATAAGTTTTTTCGATACACATCGGGAGAACTTGGCAAGTCGAGCCGATGACAGGAAAAAGGGAAGAAAATTTTCCAAAAATTTTCTAAGTATGGGTATGTCGAAAAAAAACTTTGGGAGTTTTTCGATGCATCTCATATGAGCTTTCCAATGCATCTCAGATGAGTTTCTGATGCATCTCGGATGAGTTTCTGATGCATCTCGGAGGGTCTTTCCGATGCATCTCGTATGAGTTTTGTCGATGCCAAGGAAAGAAATAAAAAATTTGAAAATTTTTCCTAAGTGTCGAAAATCCCATATCGGGAAGAAAAGAGGAGTTTTTCCGATGTATGTCAAGTGAACTCGGTAAGTTTTTTTGATACGTCATAAAATTTTGACGAGTTTTTTGATTGGGTGGAAAAGTTGAGTTGCTCCAAAACGAAGAATTTTCGCAATTTTTCAGTGGGATTTAGAGAGACCAAAAAGGTGAAAAATAGCAGCGATCTTATGTGCCAGATTGCGTGAAAATAAAATATTTACAAAAAAAAAATGAGGGTGTTTCCCTCAACCTACCTTGCAGTTGAAGGGGGCAAGCCCCCTTGACCCTCCTCATCCCCTGAGACAGTCATTCCTTGTGAAAAGAAAATTCTTGATTTGACAAAGTTGTCAATATATGATTCATGTCAATGTTACGCAGCTAACAATTGTGTTATTAACACATTTTGCAGAATCATAGTCACCTTCAAAGGCAATATTTTGGATAGTGCATTTTGGTAAAGTGAGTTGTGGTTCAGCCATGAGATCTTTCAGCATGAATGATGCACACGATCCCTATGAGCATGAGGAAGATGCTATGTGGGGAAATATCTGAGTTGGAAATGCTGAGACAAAGTCTAATGGGAGGAGATTGCAAGAGACTCCCCCAAATTTTGTAGCGAGCATGGGAATCCTAAGGGTGGAGATGCAAAGTTAAAGGGAAGATAATGAAAGATTGGTTAAGGCTCAGGAGGGGAAAAATTAGCTGAATGCAGTCATGCTGCAAAGTTTAATGGACATCCAGAGGCAGATGAACTCTGGGGACCATACAGTAAGAAAAAAAGGTAGTAAGAGCAGTACCAAAAAAAGGAAGAGATCTCCTAGTGGGTCATTTGACTCTAGAGGATCCACCGATAGTTCAAGTTCTTCATCTCACAAGAATGAGAAGAAAAGGCATTACCATAACCATTCACATGATGAATTTAAGAAGGCAAGGCCTCCTACCTTCAATGGTGAGGTAAAGAATGGACAAGAAGCTAAAGCTTGGCTTCTTGGGATGAGAAAATATTTCCAAGTCTAGGACTACTCTAGAAATATGAATTCTAGGGTATCCATATTCAATTTCACTAGAATATCATCCATATGGTGGGAGAACTTCATGCGAGTAAAGAAGATCAATGAAAGGAAGATCATGTGGAAGTAATTCCAAAAGTATTTCAAGCAGAAGTACCTCTCCAAAAGGTACTATGATGATAATATTAAAGAGTTCCATGCACTGAGATTGGGACAGCAGACCATGGAAGAGTATGCAAACAAGTTCCTAGAACTTTTGAGGTATGTCAGGTACATGAAGATCCAAATTTTCTTTAGTGGATTGCCTCGGTCTTACAAAGACATAATTGAGTTTTATGAACCTAGAACTCCTGAAGAAGTAATAAGGAAAGCTAAGTATTTCTATGAGCAATGAAAAGGTAAACTTGATTATCATAAGACATGCAAGGACAAGAAGAATTAAAATTCTGAACAAAGGAAGAAAGGTTTCAAACCTTCTAACTTCAGGAATCAACAGAAGTAGCCATCCCAAGCAGAGAAGTAGCCAACCAGAGCTATGGGAGAGAAGCCAAAAGATCCATGGCAGAATAGAGAACCTCTCCAATGTTGGAAATGTGGAGGACCCCACATGCACAAGAATTATTCACTTGAGAATGAGAATGCAAGGCCAACTTACAACATTCAAGAGGAAAAAATAGTGGGTCAAGTAGCAAGGGTCGTCTCTAGGATTTATGTAGCACTGGAGGACCGCCAAGAATATCACCAGTCAATTGTGGTTGAAGTTGCAGGTAATATTGTTGAGCAATCTGTTTCTATTTTGATTGACCCTGGTTCTACTCACAGTTACATCACCCCTAGAGTAGTGAAGATTTGTGATTTTAAGAAAGAAAAGGATAGAAAATCTTGGTTAGTTTAGCTAGCCACTGGAACTAAGAGAAAGGTTAGTGAAGTGGTAGAGAAATGTCCGTTGGTCATGAATGGATTGGTCACTTGTGTCGATCTGAATGTTCTACCACTTGATTCCTATGATGTTCTCATTAGAATGGATTGGTTGGAAGCTCACAAGGTAAAGCTTAACTGTTACAATAAGAATTTTGAATGCATGGATGAAGAAGGGAACCCAATAGTTGTAAGAAGTATTCCAAAGGTGATTTCTGTGAGGCAAATTTCCATAATGCAGTTGAAGAAGTTATTTAGGAAAGTTTTCCAGTTGTGTGCAGCTCATATTTTGGAGGCAACAGAACATGAAACTCCTAGGTTGGAGGACTTTCATGTGTTGCAGGAATTTAGGGATGTTTTTTCTATTGAGATTCCATGGCTTCCTCCAAATATGGATAGTGATTTCACAATTGAACTTGTGCCAAAAGCAACACCAGTATCCAAGACACCCTACAGAATGAGTACACTTGAAATTCTAGAACTGAAGATTCAACTACAAGAGTTGTTGGAGAAGAAGTATATCAGGTCGAGTGTGTCTCCTTGGGGAGCACTAGTTCTGTTTGTAAAGAAGAAATATGGTATACTCAGGTTGTGTATTGATTATAGATAGTTGAACAAAGTCACTGTGAAGAAAAAATATCATTTTCCTAGGATTGATGACCTCTTTGATCAAGTGAGAGGGGAAAAGGTATTTTCCAAGATTGAATTAAGGTCTGGTTACCATCAGGTAAGAATAAAGGATGAAGACATTCATAAGACAACCTTCAGAACAAGGTATGGACATTATGAGTTTGTAGTGGTACCATTTGGTCTCACAAATGCACCAGCTCCATATATGTGCCTTATGAATAGTGTCTTCAGCAGGTATTTGGACAAGTTTGTTTTTGTTTTCCTTGATGACATTCTTATTTATTCTAAGAATGAGGAAGAGCATGAAGAGCATCTGAGATTGACATTGCAGTTTCTCAGGGAGCATCAACTATATGCAAAGTTGAGAAAGAATGACTTTTATAGAGATAGGATTCATTATTTGGGTCACATTATCTCAGATGAGGGTATATCTGTAGACTCTGAGAATATTGAGGCCATTATGAGTTGGCCGACTCCAAGAAATGTAACAAATGTAAGATCTTTTATGGGAATTGCAGGATACTACAGGAGATTCATTGAAGGATTCTCCAAGGTTGCACATCCATTCACTTCTTCGCAAAAGAAGGGAATAAAGTTTGAATGGACAGCAAGGTGTGAAGAAAGCTTCTAGAAGTTGAAAAATATTTTCACAAGTGCACTAGTCTTGTATATTGCAGACCCAAAAAAATATTTTGTGGTGTGTAATGATGCATGCGGTCAAGGGATTTGAGGAGTCCTTATGCAAGACAACCACGTGATATGTTATGAGTCAAGAAAGTTGAAGGAACATGAGAAGAAATATGCCACTCATGATCTAGAACTTGCAGCCATAGTACATGCTCTCAAGATGTGGAGGCATTACTTGATGGGAAGAAGATTTGAGCCAAGGATAGACCATTGTGGTTTGAAGTACTTGTTTGATCAGCCTACTCTAAATGCGAGGAAAGTGAGATGGATGGAGTTTTTATGTCAGTTTGATTTTGAAATCAAATACATAAAAGGAAAAGAGAATAAGGTAGTTGATGCACTCAGCAGGAAGGTGCAGGAAATGCATGTGGCATCTCTTAGTATTTTCTAATCAGATTTGAGGCAGCAGATTGTTAATCATACTGCTGGAGATGAATTGTATGATCGGGTAAAAGAAAAATTGCAGCAGCAAAGTATTGAGAAGAGGTGTAGTAGGGATTTCTCCCTAGTGTTGCTAGGGTTTTACCCCTAGCTTGTGCGAATGAGCACCTACTAAGGAGAATGGATTCCTTAGTAGCAGTTCAATAATATGTAAAATAAAAGATGCTAAACTGAAATAAAAACTAATCTAAACATGTTCATGAAGCAAAACAGCAAAAAGTAAAGAATGATTTTTTATTGATCTGACCTCTAATGAGGAGGTTGGTGAAGCCCATTGCGCTGATCCGAGAGGTTGCTCCAAGCTCCAGCTGTTCCTTCTCTTTCTCCGATGGTGGAAATGGGCCAAAAGGGGCTCTCAATGGTGAAAGTAGCTCAATGGTGAGCTAGGGTTTCAAGAGCAATTTTGGCAGAGGCAGGATACTTGTGATTGTGGATATTAAATGAGGGGTCTCCAGCACTTATTTATAGTGGTGGAGTGCCAGTTTAGGGTTAGGGTTTGCTGTTTAGGGTTTCAGCTATTTAGGGTTTTTTCCTCCTTTTCCTCATTATTTTATATTTTTTCTTCCAT